>PVKC010015286.1:0-21552 GCA_004027635.1 Crocidura indochinensis
ATTAGTTTTTTTTTTTTTTTTTTTTTTTTTTTTTTTTTTTTTTTTTTTTTTTTTTTTTTTGGTTTTTGGGACACACCCAGTGATGCTCAGGGGTTACTCCTGGCTATGTGCTCAGAAGTCGCCCCTGGCTGGCCTGGGGTCCCCAGCGTCTCTCTTTTACACATTCATCTCTAACCTACCATCTTGACTAAACACCTTATTAAGTTTGGTTGGTAAAGTTTCAGTCTCCTAATTTTAGTGCTGTGGTTTGAATAGTTAGCTCTATCTTTCCATAACACCACATTTTTTTTTTAATAAACGAGTTCCCTTGACTTTCCCTGTCACATTCTTCATGCCTATTTCTTTTTTTTTGTCCACAGCACTCAATTTTTTTCTTTGACTTATCAATATTCTGAAGACAAGAGTGATCTACCTTTCTTTTCTTTATACCATTACATTGTTCCTATTATTCCAAATACCAAATATAGGCATTTATGTTTCTTCTAACCTATAGAAAAATATCAACATAATATCAAGCTGCAATCAAGTTTCTGTTATTTAATCAATTGAGTTATTTTATCATTCCATAATGTTGCATAGTATGCATATCTTTATGACTCTTCTGTCTGTCAACACAGATTGTCCCCAGTATTTTTGGTAAGTGAAATTATCATTGGTATAAAATGGTATCTTATTGTTTTCTTTATTTGGATCTATTGTTGAATATCTAAGTTGTGGACATATATCTAAGTTGACTCTAAATCTTATTTTACTGAGTGCTACAGTGAATAATGATATGTATAGATTTTTGAACAATTTATTTTCTGTACTGGGTTTAGAACCGAAAGTTGAAAGACTGTGTCTTATAGTGGGTCTATTTAAATTTACTGGGAATGCTCTGTAGGAATTTCAATAGAAGTTGAGCTACAGAGCATTCCTATCAGAATGAGCGAGGTCTTCTATCAGTATCATGTTTATCATATGTCATCAAATGAAAAAATATATTTCAAGATATAAGTATATAGTATACTATATATAATTTGTGAGTATATAGTATCTTAACTTCTAGAGATATATACATTTTGTAAAAAATGAATGAAGATATTATTTATGACTGACAACTTTAAGGATATTGATATCAAACAAATAATTTTTAAGATTTCGAGATAGAAATCTATTCATAACATGATACATATAAATATTCTTTTGTTTGTTTGTTTGTTTGTTTTTGGGCCACACCCGGTGATGCTCAGGGGTTACTCCTGGCTATTTGCTCAGAAGTCACTCCTGGCAGGCATGGGGGACCATATGGGGAACCGGGGGATTGAACCGAGGTCCGTCCTAGGTTAGCGCAGGCATCTTACCTCCAGCACCACCGCCTGGTCCCACATATAAATATTCTAAATAATGAAAGTAATTTCAAAGTTAGAAATTTAGATCATGATATCATTATTAAAATTGGAGCATGACGGGGGCTGGGCGGTGGCACTGAAGGTAAGGTGCCTGCCTTGCCTGCGCTAGCCTTGGACAGATCGTGGTTCGATCCCCCAGCTCCCATTTGGTCCCCCAAGCCAGGAGTGACTTCTGAGTGCATAGCCAGGAGTAACCCCTGAGCGTCACCAGGTGTGGCCCAAAAACCAAAAAAAAATTGGAGCATGGGATAAAATATTTTCAAGTAAAGAATATTCCAACTATGGATTATTTGGGTAACCTCAGATAGATTCATATAACAAAATATATAAAAGGATTAGGACATAAAGAGAGGTAATAATCTGTTATGAGTTCATCACATCCCTAACACAGATAGTTCCTGGTATTTTTGGTAAGTGAATTTTCATTGGTATAAAATGGTATCTTAGTGTTTTCTTTATATGGATCTCCCCAATAAGAAGCATGATGATTCATGGCTACAATTGGTATTTTTTGGAGATGTCTCTGTTCATTTCCTTTCAAATATTTTGGCGGTGATTTTGGATCTTTGGTGGTGTTGACTTTTGTGAATACATTATACAACCTGGATATTAATCTTTTATTTGATAAGTTTACTAGGATTATTTTCTACCACTTAGTTATATCTTACATTTCTTTTGTTAAGTACAGGAATTCTTAAATTTTATATAGTCCTATTTACTTATTTTTCACTTTGTCACATCTGCCAGTTACATTAACCATTGAAAGTACCTTTTATTAATATCTTTACTTAAACACCTTGATTACAAATATGATTGTAATTGGGTTTCAGTAATGTAAAGAACACCTCCTTTCACCAGTGCAATATTCCCATCACCAATGTCCCATCTATCCCTCCTCCCTACCCCACTTCTACCTGAACTCTAGACAGGCTTTCTACTTCCCTCATTTTTCAGTAAATACCTTTGAATTTCAGATCTTAGAGAATACAACCTTCCAGCAGATTTACAGAGCTAAAAAGTTCAGGGATGAAGAAGACAGTGAGTTATAGAACAAACAAACAAACAACAACAACAACAACAAAAACCTCAATGAAATAAATGCCTCACCAAGAATACTTAAACCAATCATATTCTTATTCAGTTTTAAAAGATCTATACAAATCTTCATAGATAAACATCAGCTAATGAAGTTGATAGACTCAAAACCAATTTTAGGAGAAGAACACAATGGGCTACATTAAACAAGACAAACCACACAAATATACCAATCCATCATAAAAAAGATGGCACAAAAATTGATGACAATAATTTCTTTGAATTGAGTTTAGTCTATGGACTAAACTCACCAATTAAAAGTCAGAGTAGGAGAATGAATTAGAAAGTTGAATCAAGCATTCTGCTGTCTAATGGAAACATATCTGAATAGTTAGAGGAAACACAGACTCAAAGTCAAAGGTTGTTCAAGCAAACAACCCTCTCAAAATGTCTGGTATGTATATGTAGTATCAAATAACTGAGACTTATGAATCAAAAACGTTATAATAGACAGCGATGTTCACTTCTTAATGATCAAGGGACATTTATACCACAAAGAATTCACTCTTCTAAATTTATATTCTAATGAGTGACTAGCAAAATAAATAATACAATGCTAATAGATTTGAAGACAGATATTGAAAGCAACAAAACAGTGGTAGGAGACTGGAACAGTAGTACCCTTTCACCTCTTGATAGAAATGTCAGACTAAAGCTCAATAAAAAATAGTCTTTTAGAATAAAGAAATAAAAGCGATTAGCTTGACATATATGTACATATATAATAATATAAAATACATATATTCATATTTATTATATTTGTTTATATTATATTAAATACATACTAGATTATAAAATATGCACTTTATAAATATGTTATATTTATACATACATATTTATAATATTTATTGGCTTTTTATCCCCCCAAGATCAAATACACATTCTTCTCTAGTGCACATGTGACACTCTCTAGAGTAGACCAAGTGCTGGGACACAAACAATACCTCCATAAAGTCAAATGGATAGAAATCATAACAACCCTCTTCATAGAAAATGAAGCTTTGAAAAATAGCTATAAATCACAAATTGAATTTGAAAAACAATAAACTTACCTGGAAACTAAATATCTCATTACTAAACAACTAGTGTGTCAGAAAGGAAAAGGAAATCAGATAATTCCTTGAAGCAAGTGAGAATTAAGATATGGGTTACAAGAACTTGTGGGACATAGCAAAAGCAAATTTAAGATAAATGTTCAAAGTTTTGCAAGTAGTCATCAGAAAGGAAAAAACATCCATATTATCTACTTGACTTCAAAGTTAAATAAATTGTAAAATGACCAATAATATGATATAAATGCAGGAAAGAGGAAGAAAATAATAAAATTAGATCAGAAATTAATAAAATGGAATCCCAAAATGGAATCCAAATAATCAATTATCCTTAGAGTTGATTTTCTAAAATATAGACAGAATTGATAACCCACTAACAGAGTGCATCAATAAAAATGAAAGGACACTAATAAATCAAATCATCATAAATGAAAGGCAGGAAATCAAACTAGATGCACAAGAAATTCAAAGGATCATCAGATATTACTTTGAGAATCTCTATGACATAAAGTGAGATAGAATCTTGAACTACAAAATTAGATAGAAGGAGAAATGGATAAAATCTTGAAGTCTTCTTTCTTTCTAGAACTAAACCAGAGTAACTGTAATACCAGACAACACTTGTTACTATTAAGTAAATTGACTTGGTAATTAAAAAATTTCAACAAGTGATGTTGGTAAACCTGATCTATGCCAAAAATGAATTCGAGTATTTCTTATACAATGGACAAAGGCCAAATCAAAATTAATTGAAGGCTTTGATATCAGATCTAAAACCATAAGGTATATATAGAAAAACATAGACAAAACTTTTCATAACTTTGAAGCTATAGTTTTCTTGAGAGATGAAATATCACCAACCAAGTAAATGAAAACAAAGTGAAATAAATGCTACAGTAAATTAAGAAGTTTTAACAACTCAAATGAAATGATAACCAGAATAAAAAAAAACTGCCAGTGGAATTGGAGAACACAATGTACCTAATATTAACCTGATAAGGTTTAGAATATAATGTTGGCAAGGCACTGCTAGAGTTTAACAACAACAACAACAGCAACAACAAAAATAATCCAACCCCATCAGAGAACTGGGAGATGAGATGAACAGTAACTTCCTCAAAAGAAACACAGATGGCCAAAATGCACACTAAAATATTCCATATTCTTATTCTTAAAGGAGCTGCATGTGAGAACAGTGCCATATTACCTCACAATACAGAAGCTGTTTCATGTCAAGAAAGATAAAGCGGTGCCAGGCAGTGGTGCTGGAGGTAAGGTGCCTGCCTAACCTACGCAAGCCTAGGACGAACTGCGTTTCGATCCCCTTGTTTCCCATATGGTCCCCCAAGTCAGGAGCGACTTCTGAGTCCATAGCCAGGAATAACCCCTGAGCATCACCAGGTGTGGCCCAAAAAACCAAAAAAAAAAAAAAAAAGAGAGAGAAAAAAGAAAAAAGAAAGATAAAGCAATCAATGATGGCAAATGCAGGGAGAAATGGACACACATTACTGCTAGTGGGAATGTCGACTAGTCCAGCCTTTTTGAAAAACAGTATGGACATTCCTCAATAAACTAAAAATTCAATTCACATATTAGTCAGTAATACAATACTCCATCAGGTAATACCATATGGGCCCCAAAACACAATACAGTAAATTCATGTGAATTCCTATGTTAATTGAAGCACAATAGTCTTTTTCTGAAAACAATACAAATGCCCATGAAGAAATTAGTGTATGAGTAAATGGCAGTATAGCTACACACAAAGGAATATTATGTAGCTATTAGTAAATATGATGTCATGACATTTGTTTATATAAATATGTAGACTACCATTCTGAGTGACATGAATCAAATGGGATTGGGACAATACAGAATTGTCACATTCATCCGCAAGTCATTAAAAACAAAACAGCATTAAAAACAAAAACACACACACACACAAACCAATATAAATGCTGAGTGGAAAGTGCAGTGATAACAGAGATATTACCACTGTGAAAATAGTAGTTGAAAGTAATCACTTTTAATTGAGAATTGAAGAAAGTAAAGTGAAATACATGATTCCTCTTGTCTTTTCAATTCATTGATTATCACAATGCTTTGGGAGTATAGGAGAGAGAGAGGAAAAGAAGATAAGAGAGATGAGAGAGAGAAGGAGAGAGAGAGAGAGAGAGAGAGAGAGAGAGAGAGAGAGAGAGAGAGAGAGAGAGAGAGAGAGAGAGAGATAACATGGGGACAGACTCGGTTGGGGTGGTTTGACAGAAGGGTAACTAGGGAAATTAGGATCAGAAAATGAACACTAGTGAAGGGTTGGGTGTTGGAAAATTATATGATTGAAACTCAACTATCAACAACTATTTTTTGTTTTGTTTTGTTTTTTTTTTTGGGTCACACCCGGCAGTGCTCAGGGGTTACTCCTGGCTCCATGCTCAGAAATTGCTCCTGGCAGGCACGGGGGACCATATGGGGCACCGGAATTTGAACCTATGGCCTTTTGCATGAAAGGCAAACGCCTTACCTCCATGCTATCTCCCGGGCCCCTCAACAACTTTTTAATTGTGTATTACATGCTAATTTAATTAAAACATTTTAAGTAATATTAATTTAGCAATGGGATAAATATGCTTTTTTTTGCCTTTTTCAGAAGATTCCCTGTAGTACGGTTAAATAAAATTAGAGTTTTACCTTTAAATTCTTATGCAATCATCATGTTTTCCAAAATGATCATTTGTCATAGAATTTCTAGATTTTTTGTTAATTTGTACACATTTATAATATTATGTACTCTTTCAGAATTAAACTAAAAAGTGAATGATGGTCTTCTGCCTTGATAATTTTTTATTCCAAATATTTGTTTTATTTGATATTAATTTGGTTAATACAGTTTTATTTTAGTTACTTAAGTATATATTTTTTGCAGTGAACAATTTGTATACACTGTAGATATTGATGTACCTTCAAAATGTTTTTAAATTATAATATCTACACTGGTTCTTTGATGATTAAAAATTAATCTAGCTTTTAGGGGCCCGGAAGATAGCATGGAGGTAAGGCGTTTGCCTTTCATGCAAAAGGTCATTGGTTCGAATCCCGGTGCCCCATATGGTCCCCCGTGCCTGCCAGGAACAATTTCTGAGCATGGAGCCAGGAGTAACCCCTGAGCACTGCCGGGTGTGACCCAAAAACCAAAAAATAAATAGATAAATAAAAATTAATCTAGCTTTTAAAATATCTTACACATGAAGGGACAAAACATTTACTAATAATATTTTGCACATATATCAAAATACACATTAGACAAACATTTTGTGCATTATATAGACATTTATATGAATAGAAATAAACATTTCACTAATATTTTATTGCACTTTTTTTGGTTTTGGGGCCACACCTAGTGATGCTCAGGTGTTACTCCTGGCTATGGGGGACCATATGGGATGCCAGGGATTGAACTAAAGTCAGTCCTGGGTTAGCTGCCTGCAAGGCAAATGCCCTACAGCTGAGCTATTGCTCTCCCTCATTGTATATTTTAATTTAGCTGACGACCATCTAATGAACCAAACTGACACTTTGAAAAATAAATACTACATTTATAACTTGTATGTGCGTTTTTAGTAATTTGTTTTGTTTTGTTTCTGGCCAAACCCAATGAATTTCAGGGGTTAGACCTGTCAGTGCTCAGAAAACACTCCTACAAGGCTTAGGGAGAACATGTTTGTTGCTGTGGATTAAACCCAGCTCAACTTGCATACAAGGCAAACACCCCATGTGCACTGCTATCACTGTGGCTCCTAAATAATATTAAACATTGACTATGGAAAGAAGAAAATTTTGTGCAATTAGATGTCTAAGTATTTAACTAGGAATTGAATAATATACTACTGTATTCAAATGATCATTTAGTAAGTTGCATGCATATAAACAATAATTAGAATTTCAGCAGGTAAATTTTTCTGTTATGTAACTCAAATCACATAGGAAATCAACAAGGATAAAATTTTATCATTAGGTTTGTTTATTCAGATCTATAATATCTTAGTTTCTTTTAATTCTTATCACCTGCCTCTTCTTCCTTGTGTATTAACTGCTGTTTGTTGTTATTGAGATCACCTGTGGTTGCAGAAGTATGAGGATGTGGGTAAATCATTTTTAGTTGTGTTTGTCAGGGTTTGAACTGAACTCTGTGTGTGTGTGTATATGAGTGTGGTGGTGGTGGTGGTGTGTGTGTGTGTCTGTGTGTGTGTGTGTGTGTGTGTGTGTGTGAGAGAGAGAGAGAGAGAGAGAGAGAGAGAGAGAGAGAGAGAGAGAGAGAGAGAGAGAGAGAGAGAGAGAGAAGCTGTTCACACTGGATCGGAAATCCCTTTAATTCCTTTAAGCTAAAATTGAAAAGCAGACCCATTAGAATCACATTAGGTGAATATGACACAAGGGTATAATATCATGACCATCTCCTTGCCAAGCAGGTATACGTCATTGTATTTCCACAGTTTTAAAAATTATTAAATTTCAATAGCTATTTTAAAATATTTAGTTTGGTGAATATAAAATCAGTTACTATTCTGTATAATTATATTCATAGCTACTGGCAGAAACTAACATTTTCAGACTCTTCTACTGTATCCGTTTATATTAAGCTATGTTAGATATACAGAACATTTTACTGACAATATGAAAAAATTAATTTTATAAAATTCACACCTGTGTAATCACCAAATGAATCAGTAAGAGATCATTATAAGCATACCGAAATTGCCTTTTACCCAGCTTAACCATAGTGCTTTTCTGAATTATCACTCTACACGTAGTTGAATTCTTTTGAAGCATGTGTTCATCAGGAATTACATAGCACATTTATGTTAAAATTCTTTAGTTCAAAATTTAGCCTGAGGTTTATCCATATTAATGCACAATAATGTATTAACTTGTCTTGACATATAGATTACCTATATGAATGTACAACAGGAAATTTACTTAACTCCAAGGCATTTAATTTATGTTCTCATCAGCTATTATTATTTACAGCAGCTTTAAAGGCATTTGAGTATATTTTAAGAAAATATATGAATTTTAAATTGTTTCACGATTTCAACTTATGAATACTGTTCATGTGACTTATTATTCATAAGAACTTATTCATTTTATACTAGTATTATTTACTGGCCATGGGATTTATATAAGTTTAATTTGTGGAAATATGTACACAGTAACTATCTATGGAATTATACCCTTATTGTATAAAAAGACAGTTAATTAACACTGACCCAAACTGTGTTTTTTCATTTTTTTATGTTAACTATTTCTTATGGTGCTTTGTTTTGTTTTTAAGTAATATGCTTTAGTGTTTTTTTTTATTTTTTAATTTTTTTATTTTGAAATATGAGAACAAAGATGTAAAGAAAGAGGACAAGGTAAAGTTACAGTGGAAGGACGATCACCCATAAACAGATTTCACTTAAGTCCCCTTGCTGATATCTTAACATTGAGCTTTTAGTCAAAGAATATTAACAAAAACAAAACAGAACCCAAATACAATTACTTTGTCCCTCAAGACCCCAGATTGTAATACATATTTCTTAGCAGCACATCAAGCATTCTAAAACCATAGAACTTATGTAACTCCTTAAACTTTGAAGGCATAGTACCTTTTTTTATGCTTTAGTGTTTATAGCTTATTCAAAACTCTTTGCTCACATATCCTTCCTGATGATAATAGGGGACAATATCAGTGACAGGGACTGTTCCAGAGTGTGTTGCTTATATAGTGAGTGCTTTACCACTGAACTATTTATATGGTCCATTATATCCCAGTGTTTTGAAAAGAAGCTCATGCTGGCATGTTAACAATAAAAATTAATTTTACTAATTATGTGTATACTAGTTATTGAGTATAATATATACTACTATAATTTTAGTTCTCATGAACTCATTGATGGAAAAATAAATATGTGATTAAACAAATATTATAAATTAATAATGACAAAATTTGAACAGGGGAATTTTGCAGAATAATATTTTCAGAATTTATGTTTGAAATTTTTCAATGTAGAATATAAAAAATGAATATCGTGATTTTTCTATCAATTGAAAATATTTTATTTTATATAGTTATGTAAATTTTGTTCAATTTAAGCTAGTTTACCCTTATGCTTATTTTAATTTTAATAATTTATATAAATATATATTTATATTATATAATATATTATAGTATACGATAATATCATAACATATTATATAAAATGGTATGATAATTATATAGCAATATATAGCATATGTTATGTTATATATTTATATAGTATACTTACATATATATATTTTTTTGTTTTGTTTTGGGATCACACCGGGTGATGCCCAGGGGTTACTCTTGACTATTTGCTCAGAAATCGCTCCTGGCTTAGGGGACCATATCGGACACCGGGGATCAAACCTGAGTCCATCCTGGGTCAGCAGCATGAAAGGCTAATGTCCTACTTCTGTGCTATTGCTCCAACCCAATAATTTGTTTAATCATAATTAAAATGTTGATATTTAAATTTGGGGAACAGCTAACTGGACTTGAACATAGTAATACATTGTTAAATTTTATGAGAAAAAATTCACGTTTTATCATGGTATGTTCTGTGAAAAACAAATTTATTTGGGGCGGGAGCAGTGGTGCAGAGGTATGGTGTTTGCCTTGCACGTGGCTGATCTAGGATGAACTAGAGTTCCATCTCCCAGAGTCCCATATGGTCCCCTAAGCCGAGAGGGATTTTTTAAAATATTTTTTTATTTATTTAAACATCTTCATCACAAATATGATTGTGATTAGGTTTCAGTCATGTAAAGAACACCCCCGTCACCAGTGCGACATTCCCACCACCAATGTCCCAAATCTCCCTCCATCCCACCCCACCCCCATCTGTACTCCAGACAGGCTTTCCAGTTCCCTCATTCATTCACATAATTATGGTAGTTCTCTGTGCAGTTATTTCTATAACTGCACTTTCCATTCTTTGTGGTGAGCTTCATGAAGTGAGCTGGAAGTTCCAGCCCTCTCATTGTCTCTGAGGATTGCTGCAAAAATGACTTTTACTTTTCTTAAAACCCATAGATGACTGAGACTATTCTGCTTCTCTCTCTTTCCCTCTGACTTATTTCACTCAGCATGATAGATTCCATGTACATCCATGTATAGGAAAATTTCATGACTTCATCTTTCCTGATGGCTGCATAATATTCCATTGTGTATATGCATCACAGTTTCTTTAGCCATTCGTCTGTTGAAGGACATCTTGGTCAGGAGTAACGACCAGGTGTGGCCCCAAACCCCCCCAAAAATGTTTCATATGGCAAATATTATTTTACACTTGTAATGTAGTTCTAGTAGTCATTGAATTGGCCTTAAATCTATTTAATCATAAATGCATGGAAATTTTTTATTTTATTTTATTTTTTTTGTTTGTTTTTTGTTTTTTGGGCCACACCCAGTGACGCTCAGGGGTTACTCCTGGCTATGCGCTCAGAAATCGCTCCTGGCAGGCACGGGGGACCATATGGGAACCGGGGGATCGAACCGTGGTCCATCCTAGGCTAGCGCAGGCAAGGCAGCAGGCATCTTACCTCCTGCGCCACCTCCCGCTCCCACATTTTTATTATTTATAAATTTTTTTAGTAATAATCTATATATGGTTAGGTGCTCTGAAAAAGTAATGTTTATTTTTCCTTGGAAGGATGGGTTATACCTAGATGTGGTCAGACTCTATTCCTGTGTCTATGCTTCATATTAACTCCTAATATTGCTCAGGGAACATATGTGGTGCTAATGACTAAAACAGAAAGTGATGGGATGAAAGATAAATATCATTTTTTTTGGGTTTTTTTTTTTTTTGGGTCACACTCGGCAGTGCTCAGGGGTTACTCCTGGCTCCATACTCAGAAATTGCTCCTGGCAGGCACGGGAGACCATATGGGGCACCGGGATTCGAACCAATGACCTCTTGCATGAAAGGCAAACGCCTTACCTCCATGATATCTCTCGGGCCCCAAGATAAATATCTTAATCTTCATATTGTCTCTCTAACCTTTATAATTTAATTTTTTCTCATTTTTATACATATCAATTTCTCTTTATGTCAATTAAATTAGTTTATGTATTAGCAGCAGTATTATGTAACAGTGGTAATATTCCTTTCTCAGTTCCAATTTCAGAGCATGCCTTTCATTAATTATCATTAAGGATAGTGTTTGCAGACAATTTTAAAATAATTTTGGGGGTAATTTGCCTAGCAAGTGGTGATATCAAGGGTTTACAGGGTTTAAATATGTATAACAGGAACTTGTTTTTATTAAAAATGATTATGCTATGAACTTAATTCTTAGTACTGTTTATGAGTTATCCCATATATCCAGATAGTTCTTGGCTTCAGTTTTGCTGCTTACATAAAACTTTTAATTTATTTTTTTCTACATCAACTCTAATAGTAATTTGTTTAGTCTTCATATATTTCAGTTATTCCAGTGTCCTTTATATGGATTGTATCTACTATGTGAAGATGCAGTTGATGGTTATTTTTGGTGTTCGAACATGCCAACTATTCTGCCTAATGTTCCATGTGTAATTAAAAATATATATATATTAAACAGAAAGACTTGTGTTCATTTATTTTATCTCTCCGGTACAAATCCTCATTTAAAGTTGTTTCTTTATTGATTTAATGTCTGGTTGATCAATCCATTGGTGGAATTAAGATGTTAAATTCAATTAAGATTATTGTGTTGCTGTCATTATTTCACTTTAGAGTTTCTAAGAGTTTTACAGCATTTTATAATGCTGTAAAATATACCGTAATTTGCTGAATCTGTATTAGTTAAAATTAAGTACTATTTTCATATAATGCTTTTTAAAGTAAAATTTTCTATAATAATCTAATAAACATACTGATTTTAATGTAAAAATCTTTTATACTAAAGTTCAATAAATATATGATTTATCTGCTATGAATATGTTTGTCTATGCCCTTTTTAAACCACTATAAGTTCTTTGCATCTGTTTCCTTACCTTATGAATTGTATTAAATTATAAATGTAGCTCAAATGTATTTTCTTCATAGAACAAATTGATAATTGTTTTTTTTTACCATTTATACAACTCTATGACTTGATAATAAGAGACTATCATTTTCTTTAGGTTATTTATTTGTTTTCTTTTGTTGTTAGTTTTTCAATTCTAGGGATTAAGCTTAGGGCTTGACAAGTGTAATACAAGTATAAGACATGTGTAAGACAAGTGACCTATCACTAAACCTTATCCATGATTCCTAAAATAATTTATGTAAGCTAAGAAATCTATTGTAATTTTTAATATAAATCATGGTGTTATGACCATTTCTCCGTTTTTTACATTTCTTTACTTTCATTCTTTGAACACTAAAAGTGCATATGGTTAGTGTTTAGATCTAGTTTGCCTGTTCTTGTTCTTTTGTTTGGTATCTTATTTTGATACTGTTAAAATATACTAAAGATAGCACATATTACACTGAAATAAGCAATTCTTGAATTCATTTTGAATCTACTTATTAACCCTCTATTTTATTTTTTCAGGCTTTCTTCATTTCTTTTGCCTTTATAATATACTCTGAGTCCGAAAGGAACTTCCTACGGAGAAAGGATAATTTATGATGATAAAATTCCCTAATGTTCTTTGATTCACTTTCAAATGTGAATGATAACTTTTAAGGTACACCTCATTGCAAGTCTTTTCAGTTCAGTTTTTTTTTTAAATTTATAACATGTCTATTTTATTCTACTGAGTTTCTTTTGAAAAAGTTATTGAAGCAAAATCAAATAGTTATTTAGGAAATTTAATTTTGCATGACTTTTTACCTTTGTCTTCTTGTTTTGGCAATTTGTTGTTTTTGTTATTTGTCATTTAAATGTTAGTTTTTTCACCACTTATTATTCAATTACTAATATAATCTCATCATCTTTTTGTCTTACTGAAAAATATACACATTAATGCTATTTATCTTTCTCTTGTCTCTGATTCTTGTGTTACTCTGTTTTTTTACTAATTTGTCTTTATTTTTAAAATCATTTTAAATGTTTTCCACAGCTTTATCTTTGAGTTCATATATGTCATTTTGGGGATTTTTCCATTCTGTTTTTTCACCTCTATTGTACTTTAATGTCAGTAAGTTTAGAAAATTAGTATTACTATTTTTAATTTAGTAAAATTTATGAATTCTCCAATTTAATAATATATTTTTAGTATTTTAATATCATTCATGTCATATATATCTAGCACCTTCTGTAACATCAGATAAAGTGGTTTGGGGGATCAAAGATTGGGTCCAATGTTTTCAAGTCTTATCATTAGATTCCAAAGTCAAATGGTTCTGGACAAAAAACAAGTGCCTAGTAGTACTGTGACACTAAGATTGCTTGGATTTGGATTTAATAAGGGATTCTGTCTTGATTAGTTGACCATAGGTTGCTGAGTTTGAGAAGATCTGGGTGACAACTTGCGGATTTAGAATCACTCATGCCTAAGCCCCAGATAAGCAATGACTTCCAAGAGACCTGGACAGCTATTATGAGTTTCATTCTTGAGGGTCTGGCAACAGCTACAAGTCTGATATCAAATGAGCTGGAAGACAATCTAGGATAAATTCCTATTTAAAGAGTCCAAGTGATTAAATAAAGCATGATTAGTTGGGCATCTGTCTTTGTATGAATTGATTTATGATAGTAATTATGTTTATTAAATCCCTTACAATGTGAAGGAACAAAATCATGAGAGTCATTACTCATTATCTTTAAAGGTTGGTCTACTCCTTAGATGAGCAGATCATGGAATGGCAAACCTCATTTTAGATTTGAAGTGGCATCATAACCATATACTTATGATTATAAGCATATATTCATATATAAGCATATATTAACAAGGATATACTTGTGATTTAGTATAGTTAGACAGTGATGCAATCAAAGTGATGAGACATTTCACCTTTTTTACCCCTTTTTCTTTCGGGTCACACCTAGTAGTGCTCAGGTGTTGCTCCTGGCTCTGCACTCAGAAATCACTCCTGGCAGGTCTCGGAACTCCATAGAGTGCCAATGATTGGACCTAGTTCAGCAGCATGCAAATTATATGCCTTATTTGCTGTACTATATTCTTGGTTCAGCTTTATATATTTTTTATTTTAAAAACATGGTTACACTTGTTTCTTATTATAACTAAATGCTGTAATATTAAATATATACTACCATTGTAGAGAATTAGGAAATTGCATCCTTCTTTGTACTCATTTTGTTAAAATTTAGAGATACTTTCCTATACGTTTAAGAATTAACTAATGCTATATAGTTAGAAAAATCTATTTCATTTAACAAATGTCAATCTTGCAGATTTTTAATTTTTATCTCAAATGGACAAATATAAACACAATTTATTTGTTTACCAAATCATAATATATGTAATGTTCATACACAACAGAGTTGAGTACCATTATTTGTTTATTTAGAAACCACACCCACTGTACTTCATGCTCTGTGTTCAGTATTATCACTGTTTGTGAGCCTGAGGGCACCATAGGAGGTATCAGGAAATGATTAAGGAACTTATCCTACCCACCTTACTATCTCCGGAACGAAAGAAAAAGTAACATTTAATTCCTTTCTTACTAGATTATTTTTCTTGACAATATAAATTATTGAACATTTATTTCCTTATTATACTTTTACATTTTGAAATTTTCCTTTTAACATTTTCTTTCTGCTTCCATTTTTGTGTTTTGCCCAATTGTTTATTAATATGAATATGTGTTCATAAATTTAGATAAAAAGATTTTTTAATTAGAACCAAAATCATATGACTTAAAAAGATAAAGTAAATAAGAGTATATATGATATGGCCGAAATATATATATATATATGTATATATATATATATATATATTTGGTTTTTGGACAACACCTAGTGACACTCAGAGATTACTCCTGGCTATGCATTCAGAAATCATCATTGGCTTGTGGGAGGTCTAAGCATGAACCATCCTAGATTAGCTGCGTGCAATTCAAATGCCCTACCATGTTTTAAAAAAGTTTAGTTAGGTAAAATTTATTTAGGTAAAATAACATTTTTATTTTATGTATTTCTCATGTTCATATCTACATCACTTTAGTAGGATTTCATCCAAATTAAATCTCTGTCCAATTATTGATATTCAAATTTTACATTGCTTTAGAGGATATCTTACTTTACAGAAACTTTTTAAATTAGTAAGCTACATTCTTTCTGTGAATCATATTATTAAGCTCATTTTATTTATGCTGATACTTGCAGGTAAAAGAAAATATTTATTTTACAAATAACAATAGAACTATGTAGATTAAACAGGCCACTGTGATTCCAATGAGAAAAAAAATTACAGAAGCATGTGTTCTGGAGACCACTGAGATGCAGAAATGAAGATTAGATATAGTTCTAATAGATGCTATTATAGGCAGGATACTTTCTTAAGAATATAAATAGGGGCCCAGGAGATAGCATGGAGGTAAGGCGTTTGCCTTTCATGCAAAAGATCATCGGTTCGAATCCCGGTGCCCCATATGGTCCCCCGTGCCTGCCAGGAACAATTTCTGAGCATGGAGCCAGGAGTAACCCCTGAGCACTGCCGGGTGTGACCCAAAAAAAAAAAAAAAGAATATAAATAAAGACAGTTTGTAATCAGTACATGAAAGAAGGCCACCAAAATTTCTTAAAGCTACCCTGTGATAATACTCTAACAACAGGTTATTCTCTATCTGGAAAGCACTATTTCAAGATAAATTTGGAAAAATCTATAAAACTATATTTAGTTTTGTAGAAAATGGGCTGCAGTGATGGTATAAAGGATAAGGTGTTAGCCTTGAACGTGGCTAACCAGAGTTTGATCCTATATATCTCATATTGTTCGTTGAGCACCACCAGACATAACCCCTGAGCTTTGCTGGGTGTGTCTCCCCAAAGAAGAAAAACATATACAGAATAAGTGGCATGCATTACTTATCTTTCTTTCTTTCTTTTTTTTTTTTTTTTTTGGTTTTTGGGTCACACCCGGCAGTGCTCAGGGGTTACTCCTGGCTCCATGCTCAGAAATTGCTCCTGGCAGGCTCGGGGGACCATATGGGGCACCGGGATTTGAACCGATGACCTTTTGCATGAAAGGCAAACGCCTTACCTCCATGCTATCTCCCGGGCCCCGCATTACTTATCTTAACGCATCTCACCTCTCATCTTGGGTTGTGAATTCTTAACATTTCTCACTCTCACCAAAAAAGAGAACGATAAAAGTTGTTTTATTATTTTTATTGCAATATTTTACTTGCTATCTCAGTCTCTTTCTCTACATGTATATGTAAAATATAATATTTATTTATACTTATAAATATGCTACTAAACTTCTAATAAAGATGTAAATCATAGAAATAGTTCATCACATAAAATAATTATTTTAAAATGGTTATAATTCATTGCAGGTTTTTTTTTTCTTTTTTGACTCCTAATTTTCCCTGGATAATGATATTTTCCTTTAATATTAATTTCCTGCAAGGATATACAATGAATGTGTGTGGAGACAGGGATTAATTTTCTTTCTTGCAAAATAAAGCAATTTCCCATTGAATCCCAAAGCCATGGTGTTCTTAGGTATTGGAAGATAAGACATGTTCCTATTCTTTAAAGATGAAGTGAATTTGGGGAGCAGATTTATGGTTACCTAGTGGGACTTATGGGGTAAGAGTGTCCTTTCTATGAAAGGACTTATAGCAGACTTTATCATTCCTAACATCTAGGGTACTTACCCCAGATAACTATAATAATAACTAAAGTGACTCTGACAGAAAGAAAATAACATCCCACTCCTCACCCTCTGTCTTTCTCCCCACCTGACCAAGTCACCTGCAACAACAGCATTTTTTTTTGTTTTGTTTTTTATTTTTTGGGTCACACCCGGCAGTGCTCAGGGGTTATTCCTGGCTCTATGCTCAGAAATTGCTCCTGGCAGGCACGGGGGACCATATGGGGCACCGGGATTCGAACCGATGACCTTTTGTATGAAAGGCAAACGCCTTACCTCCATGCTATCTCCCGGGTTCCACAACAGCATTTTCATATGTGTGATCAAAATAATGAATCTACATATTTTTATAGGGTCTAAAATTTTCTTAGATTTTTTTATATATTTTTATCATTTCTAATTATGGCTCATTCGTATGCAAATTTATTTTTAGAACTCTTAAATTTAAGAAATATGATTTATAATGTTATTAAGAGTGGAGTTTGGGATTTTCTTTCAAATTTTCTTTTCAATTTTCTTTAAAATTTCTTTCAAAAGTTTCAAATTTCTTTCACCAGTGTTCCAATATGTTTCCCATTCCCCAACCTGCCATCTGGATGGGCATGTGTTAAAATTAATCAATTGTAGTCTGGATATCATTTGTTCAGTGTTGTTGACTGTTGTTGATATATAGCTATACCATTCTCCCCACTACTAATATACCCAAGGCACCTGACCCCTTTTTCCCCATTACTTTTCTTTCTCATCTCTTTCTTCCACCTTCAATTCTGATCTTTTCTTTCTCCTCACTATATTTTGAGGTCAAGGTTAATGTAGTCATCTTCCCTTTGCGTCAATCTCTTGTCCAGTTCTTCTATATATCATAGATAAGTGAGATTATCATGCATTTATCCTTCTTTTTCCGAGTTAATTAACTGCATTTTAACTGCTCCATTGTTGTTACCAATTTTGATTGCTTTTCTTAGTTAACAGTAGATATGCAATTTGGTTTTTCTTCAGGGTAAAGTAAAAACTAAGCAGACAATTAGCAAGATATTCTAAGGAACTAAAAAATCAATGTATTAATTAATAAATTAAGCTTTCATGTGGAGAAATGCATGGTTTGAAATTAAAAGCAAAGTTTTATTTTGACTTAAGAAGCTGCCTTTAGAAAAATTATCACACTTTCAAAGCATCGGAAACTTCTGGATTTAAATTACTTTTATTATAAGAAGATCTTATTGGTTTAGAGCCATTATATGACACTAAAATATGTGGGGTGCTGCATATATATATATATATATATATATATATATATATATATATATATATAAGGTCAGCTTTTTATTCCTTTTCTATTTCACCTTTTTATAGTAGTAGAAACTCTAATGAGCAAGCAATTAAACATCAAAAATTTTAGATACAATGATTGACTTCTTTTCATATATTGGACTTAAAATACCCTGAAAATTACTTCCTCCTATTTTAGATTAAAATAAAAAAGGCTTTAGGACACAATACAGATATTATTATCTTATCTATAAGAGTTTGAATATCCTAAACTTTGAGAAATATTTTTCCAAAGCCAAGAGAAAATACATGTATTTCTATTTGGAAATAAGTTAAATTCAGAAAACTGGTTTATATGCTTCCCAGACTTATGCATATCCCCTCTTAAGAGAAGTAGTTTTGTAATTTAATGCTGGGTTGTGTACTGAGGATTTTTTTTTCTATTTTGGAGAAGTCCTTTTTCTCTTGAGTGCATTGTTCTCTTTCTTTCTTTGACCCACCATTTTCAGAACTTAAAAATTCAATAAACATTGAAGAATATAAAGAACTCAAATATTTTCAGTGCTTGAGTATTTGTGTATTAATTTTACTGATTACTGGATATTAATTTAGTAACAAGTTGGTTATAAAAATAGAAGCAATGACTAAATATATTAGATTATTTTAATTCTGGCTCATAAACTAAATTTAAAAATTGCATTAAAATTGTGATTTTATTACAGTTGCCAATACTAAAATATTTTTGTTGTCAGAAAGTTGGATTTTTTCACTTCGGGTGTAATTCTAGGTTGCATAATGACTGCATTGAATATAAAATAAATTTTGAACAAGAATGCAAGGAATTTGCTATTATAGGGTGTCAAAGTGTGAAGAGGCAATGAACAGTATATTCCTAAAATGAGGTAATATTGTATATGAAATAATAAAAAAAATCTCTGAATCTGAATTGTGACTTGTAAACTGAAGGTATAATGTTAAAAAATGGAGTGAGCATTACTAAAATATAACACTATAAAGGGAAATCAGGTTATGCCATACAGATACCAAATTAGGTTAGGAAATTCATGTGAAAAGTTAAATTTCCAACTTTTAATTTTTGAATTGGTGATATTGTTGACCACTTAAAATAAATGGGTCTGTATTTTTTCTTAAATCTCACAACTTCCTTAGTAGAATATAAAGTCTTGAATCGATTCCATGCACAACATAAATAAAAATCCAAGTATGAATCTTTCTTGAGTAATTAAAAACTAGATAAAATAGAAGAAATGAAATGACAAAAGAAAATTGAACCAGACTTGAAAACAAAGTACTAAAAATTAAATTAAGAGGAGTGGAGCAGTGGCACAAGGAGTAAGGTGTCTCCCTTGCCTGAGCTAGCCTAGAACATGGTGGTTAAATGTCCCAGCATTTCATATGGTACCCCAAACCAGGAGTGATTTCTGAGCACATAGCCATGGGTAACCCCTGAACATCACCGGGTGTGGCCCAAAGCAAACAAACAAAAAAGATTTAAAAATTAAGAAAAGAAGAAAATGGAAGTCTAAGATATCGTGGCTTGCAGTAGCACTGAAATTAGGCAGTTTGTGTGCTTAAAAATTATAAAATAACTATGTAACTGAAGTAGAAAATAATTCATCCAGATAAAAACACATCAGAAAATATTTTTTAATTGTACTAGTTGATGAACTTACTACGTGATATAAAGGTTTTTTTTTTAGCTTTTAAAATTTTGTTGGAGCTGTTCTTATAGGATCATTGTTGCCATATCTATTTGATAATCATCCCTGTAGAATTTTCACTCTTGCTCTATTTTTTATATATGCATATTCTCAGCCTGGGTGCGCCTGGGTACAAAATCCAAGAAACGTCTTGCCTGGGATAAAAGCTCAGACCACACCACCGGTACTCTATGTGTAGCCTGTCATCCCTACTCGGAATAGCACCAGCAGTACCAAAGAACACCATACGTTTTTGTATAGGCATAGTAAATAAGGGGAAATCATGGACTCAGAAGATCTTATCTTCTATGGATAAGAACTCACATTTTTTACACAAGGGTGCCTCCCATCATGGACATATGTCATGTGGATACAACTCAGTCTCCAGGAGATCGGACCATGTTCGTTCTCTAATCCCAGATCCCAGACGTAGAACTGAAACAGCTCCCTGCAACACCACCAGGAACTAAGCCCTTTTGGGAGATATACTTGTGCTAGTGCTGATAAGACAACGTGGACAACGAGGAAATGTCAACTTGACCTAAGACTGGAGGTCCTATCATATCACCTAACATTCAGTGGAAACCAGAAAATGTATTGTTATTTGAAATATGAAAAATAAGAGCACTAACTTCAGAAAACTGACTTTGACAACAGTGACTGGTAGAACTTACCTGGAAACCATTAAGGAAAACCGTACCCTAAGAATAGTCCAGATCTCTTACAAAAATCAAGATCTTTAGCACAGAGGCCCAATTCTGACAACAGAGACTGAGCAGAATCTTTGGAATCATGACTTCCTAGACTATGGCTTAGGTAACTAGCAAAAACATGGAGCACAGAACTCAGAAAACTGAACACATCAAAGATGTTGGAACAACCCGTAGAACCTTAAAGACTCTACCCTAGGCCTTGTCCTAGGACATGTGCAAATACCGAGATTGCTTTCTACAGTGACCTGATTTTCTTGTCCACAACCGAGAGGAAAGTTTCCTGATACCTCAACAACAACAACAACAAACAAACAAATCCCCTGGGATATGGTAATGAGCAAGTATGGAGCCAGTGGTTGTTCCCATGAAAATATGCTCCAGGAATGGAGAAACCCTGAATCCATTAGGCCATGGAAATTTCTATACTTCCCCAATACTTACTGTGCCTATACAAAAAAAAAAAAAAAAAAAAAAAAAAAAAAAAAAAAAAAA
>PVKC010015287.1:0-21555 GCA_004027635.1 Crocidura indochinensis
TCCAGTAGTCCGATTCTCTCCTCAGCTGCTATTACCTTGCTGTCGAGGGCATCCACTGAGGTTTTCAGTTGAGCTACCGTGTTTTTCACGTCTGCCATTTCAGTTTGAAGTTGAGCTACTGTGTTTTTCAGGCCTGCCATTTCAGTTTGAAGTTTTCTGAGTTCTGTCTTTGTGTTCTGTTCAGATCGATCTATGCTTTTTTGGAGTTTTACAAGCATATTCCATATTTCTATTTTAAATTCCTTATCCGAGAGGTTAAGCGGATGATTGTGATTTTTATGGTCGTCCAAGCCATCATCTTCATTCTCAGTGCCTAGTGTTTGCCTACGAGCTTTCCGCATTGTTGCTCTAGTAGTGTGGTTTTTCCTGTGTGTTGTGATGGGGTTTATTGGTTCGAGGCCGCGCTCTTCCGGGTCGCCCGGAAATCAGAGCGCAGTGGGCGGAGTCTCCCGGAGGGGTAGCTCTCAGCCCTGCAATTGGAAAGGTCTGCACCCGGCAAGGTCTTACTCACTCATTGGCGCGCTGGCGGCTTCAGGGTGCAATGATTTCTGGGTTTGCTTCCCAGGGCTCTGTTCTCAAAGGAGAACTCCAAGGAATCAGGACAGACAGAAGCAGGAAGAGATCCCCTTAGTCCTCAGAGTTCTTCTGGGGCGCCCGGAAATCAGAGCCAGTTATTTGATTTTTCATTCTGTGAAAGACCTTGTTCTTTCTTACCAACCTTCTGGAGATTACTAATACTGTGCCCTATAATCAGGGCCAGGGAGTTATCTCAAGACACTAATATACATGTTTTGCATTCAGAAACCCAGATTCTATTGAACTTCAGAACTGCTTGGTCTCCTAAGTGTGAAGAAATGCACAGTCGAGACCTACTAGATGTAGATGCTAAAACCAAGATAAATAATAATAAAGACCTAAATAAATACATACAGAAATACATCTTTATTCTTACAAACATTGTAAGCCAGAACCCTCATTTCAGAAAGATTCCCATATGCTCTATTCACAACTGTATTTGCAAAGCATTGTAATAGGCCAGTGGTTATCAATTTCAACTTCAAATAAGAATCTAATGGGGTTTATAACATACAGATATGTAAGTGTTTCTTGTTCCCACCCCCAGAAAATGTTTGACATGTGGTGGGAAAGCCTTAATAGAATCTTTTTTAAAAAATTAAAAATACTTTCTAAAACAATTTCCAGATGATTTTATCATGCAGTCAGGGTTTAGAGTCACTGGACCAGCTGATAAACTTTAGGGACATTTACTCCTTAAAGGAAGCAAAGATGTTAAAGTCATTTTGATTGCTATCTCCTCTAGCTATAATTCTTCTTCCACCTTTTTCTATGCAGCTACCAGGTATTCAGGGCAAGTACTCAAGTGCTGTTTATTTAATAGAACATTTTCACATAGAATATAATAAAACATTTTCACATTACTTCCCCAATAATCATGATTACATTCCTTTATCTTGTGAGGTGTGTTTGGACCATCTTGATTATGTATGATTTCTCCTTCACCAGAGATGGAGAAAGAGAAGGAAAGGCTTCTCTTTCTTCCTGTTACCTCTGAGAAACAAGGAAAAAATATTTTACAGATGGTCAAGGAGTTAGAAGAGGATTGAGACATGGAGGAGGGAATGAGAACTTCTAAGAATAGAGGGAGTAAGATAAAATGACTGAATATTACAACATTGTATGTGATAAAAATGGGAAACACAAATATCTGAAGAACAGGAAAACAGAATAAAAACAATAGTTAGATTATTAAAATTGTCTGTGCTTGGAGCGGTAGACTGATGAATGTCTAGGATATAACTGCTGTGATTACCTGCAAAAGTTTATTCTGTTTTAATCCAGAGAAGTTATTGGAATGAAGAGATGAAGGTGTGGAACAAAATATTATCAAAAGGAGTGATACAAACAGCTGTATTAATTTAACTGATAAAGATAATACTCATTTCTGAAGTGGATAAAAAGTAGTTCCTACTTATTTGCTGTTCTTCTCCTCCTGAAATAGATTTAATTTTCTCCTACTTAAATTTTGTTGGCTTTAATAGCAATCTCTCTCTCTATTTTTCTTTTTTTGTGGTGCGGGACACACCCGACTGTGCTCAGAGGTTACTCTTGGCTCTGCACTCAGACATCACTCCTGGCCTGGAAGACCATAAGGGATGCCAGGAATCGAACCCAATCTGTCCCAGTTCAGCTGGATGCCAGGCAAATGCCTTAAATGTGTGCTATTGCTCCAGCCTTGTAATAGCAATCTCTGATTCACTAAAAGTGGCAGAACATCATCATGTGAATGTTGAGTCTAAATTTCAATGTGCTGGATTATTTTTGCTTCTGTTGTTGTGTTTTCCAAACTTTGGAATCTTGCCATCTTATTCAAGCCAACAAACAAATACATTAGTCTTGTTGAGGACTCCGGCAATGTATGAACAGCATACCCAGCTGTTGCTGCTAAGACTTTAAAGGTAGAGAAGGTCATGGGGAACCCTAGAAAATGACATAAGAAACTTCTCAGTGTAGCCAAGCTCAAACCATATACCATGTCAAGAGAAAGCATAGATTTGTTCAAGGGTATGAAAGGTTGGTTGAGCAGAAATAAAATATTTTGTAATCATTTGTGAGTTTAATGTGTAATTTTAAACATGTAAGTAGATCAAATTATTTCAAGTTGTAATCCATAGAATAAAAGTAGTAGCAATGATGTTTAATATTGTTGAAAGTTATACAGACTGCAGTCTTTCATTCTTACTGCATTCTAATTTATCACCATTTTAAATATTTCATTTCACTGCTCGTGTAGGTATATTGGGACAAATTTACCAAGATATAAACAAAGAATATACCTATATCCATTTCCCAGTTTTAAGAAATGAAAAAACAATTATGTAATGTCTTGTCATTTGTATTTTTCAACACAATATATCTTCAGAAAACCTGTGATTGATCTTTCTCTAATTTATCCATAATTTATAGAACTATTTCCAAAAAGAAATTGAGTAATTTCATTAAAAATTAGTATGACTAGAGCCTCCTTATTAGTGGTTCTAGATATTTCCAGGAAAACTAAAAGTTTTTACTTCGCACAAAACTAAGTCAGCAAATGCAATTTAGACAGACAAACTGTAGGTCGGATACTACAAAGCAACATTGTAAACTAGAATACTGTCGAACATGTGAATACTTACTTTTATTTCCCCTTAATCTATCATCCACCTCTATGTTTTGGTTATGAATCTAGAATTGTTGAAATAAAAATGTTTTAAGTTTATTTTTAAAGAACATACATATTCTATTTTATATCTTTGTACCAAAGGCCTATAATTAGCATGTCTTACCATCTCTGTATGTAGTTTGAATAGACAAAGTGCAATCTCATCTCTATATAGTACATATAGTATTTAGTAATATCTTTCCAACTGGTCTCACAAGACTCAAATATGATAGCAATGGAGATATTTTAGATATTTCTGTACAAATCGAGTTCAGGTAGTTATAAGATAAATACTTCACATGATAGTTTATATTTTATTCTAACATAATATTTTATTTATTTCATAATATAATCTTACTATATATTTTTGTTGTTATTTGGGTCACACCTTGTGGTATTTAGGTCTTACTCCTGCAATTTTATTGGTGACCATTCCTGGTAGTACTCAGGAGATTATATGAGGGAATTGAACCAGGGTTATTAGGTTGAAAGGCAAAAGTGCAATATATATTGTACTTCTCTAGACCTCTCATAAACTATAAAAATCTGAAATACCTGGTGACAAACATTATAAACTGAAGAGATTTTTAAACCATATTTAATTTTCTATGAGAGAACATTTAAAATATGTAGAGACATGAAATATTCACATTATGCAAATAATTGTTCTCAAACAAGGATGATATTATTGTTCTCAAACAAGGGTGAAATATATTACATAAATTAGTACTTATAATCTGGAGCTATAAAGAAGAAACTATTTTTTTTTCAGATTTCAGCACAGTTACATAAAAAAGAGACTAAAGTACATAGGAGCAAATACAAGTATTTTAAGATGATCATATTTTATAGGACTAAATGTTTCTGAGACTTTGCCTATAAAAATGTCAAGATAAATATGTGTCTCATATTAATATTATGTAGTATTAAATTCTGAACATTATATCAGGGCACATGAAAGGGATAAGCTGATACTACAGATACTTTTGTTAGCAATTAGTACAAAATACTGCTTTTCTACCAGAGTCCCATATGCATAATAACTACTGACTTACTAGCTTAGAAAATTCACACACTATATCCAAACCAAATAAACTGAAGTGGAAATGAGTGCATAAGAATTTATTAGTCAATAGGCTGAAGCTATTAACTGTCTTTGGTAAATATTCATGTATTTCATGCTCTACCAAAGTATGGATTTGATATGCATTTCCAATAAGATACAATATTTTTCTGTTAAAGTTATTTTTTGGTTCTAATCTTTTAAGGTAATTTTCAATAATTCTCTGAGTATAGTTTTTGTTTTTTATCTACCATAGAAGGAAATGTTTAGATGTAATATATTTAGTATTTATTTAAAAATCCAATAATTCTCTATTATACTGAAAAATCTAAAATGTATTTTCATAATTATTTTTTCTTTGATTGCTATTTATTTAAATAAAAAGAAAGACATTCTATCTGCTATACAGATGCTGCCAACAGACTCTTGCCTGCCACAAAGAAAACCCAGAGCCCAGCACAAACTTATATTGAATCATTGACAAGCAAGGGATAAGAGAGCTCACAGATCAGTAAGAGAAGAATGTCCTCACAAAGAAAGAAAACAGTCTGAACACCGATATGCAATCAGGCATCTATTTCTAACTTCACGCATAAAACCAGGCACAGAAAAGGAATGAGGGAACTCATTTGCACTGATGGTTAAAGACAAAAGACAGGTAAAAACAATCTCTTCCTGCACTGAATCTCTAAAGCAGACAACTACAAAGCTTTTTAAGCAACCTTGTAAATATTTCAAAAAAGCTAACATGAAGAATCAGAAAAAAAGAAGGATGAGGAATGAAATGAAGGATGAGAAGCAAACATCACAATGAAGTTGACTGAAATGAAGAAATCAATAAAGAGAGCATCAAGACAAACAGAAGCTATGAGAAAGAGAAATTATTGAACTAAAGATTACTGTAGCTGAACTGTAAAATGCAATAAAGTTACAGAAGCTGAAGTTGGAATAAATAAACATAAAAAGAGAGAGGAAAGCATCAGAAAAGAACACAAAATAATGGTAAAGTAAATGAAGATAAGATTTCTTTTTTTTTCTCCTGGGCCCCGAAGATAAGATTTCTATGAAAGATTAGCAGGAAAAAAAGAATATATCATACAACATTCTAAAAGAAAAACAAAAGACATAATTCTTAGTTTGAATAATTGCCCAGAGTAATCCTAACTGAAAGAGATATTAATATTCAGTAAACTTAAAAAGTTGCAAAACAAAATAAATAAAATAATCACACAAGATACAGTATAGTTAAGCATATCATCAGGGAAATAAAATTTTAAATACAACTAAAGCAGAGCTGTTATATATTATCCAATACATATGATGTTGTGTTATAATACAATATATTATGTAAGAGAATGCACATATTGTTCACCAGAGTTCCAAAGGAACGTTTCAGAGGTCAGAAGAGAATAATACAATATGACCCAACGTTGAGTGGAAAGGATATCCAATATAAAAAATATATTACAGGTTCAAAGGAGTAACAAAACTTTCCAAACAAATAATAGTTAAAGAAAAACATGGCCATTAAACCAGTCCAGCAAGAAATACTGATGGATCTTTAATGGGGTAAAAGAACCCCTTTCAGAAAGAATAAGATACTTAATAAAACAAAATATGATAAAGAAGGAAATAAATACTGGAATTTCCAAAAATGATTTTGAGATTTAATTTTTTAAATTTTAAAATGATCTCAAAGTTTATCACTTTATATAGTAAACTTCATAATGACTCTAGTACAAAAGTATGGAGAAGAAACTAATAAGAACGACAAATGGAACTGATCACTACACAAAAATAGAAATTAAAATACAAATAAAATAAGAGAACACCAGAAACAAATTAGACTAAAAATTCAATAAATACATTTACAAATTTTATAAATATCCGTGATCTGAATTCATCAATCAGAAGACACAGAGTAGCTATATGGATTGAGAAACAGAATCTAAACTTTTTCTTACAGGAGCTCTCCTTGAACTTTTATGATAAACACTGTTCAAAGAAAAATTTCAAAAAAACAATTATATGAGTGTATGGTGGTATAAGAAATGTATAAATAGCTTCATTTGATCAAACAAAAAATTTAAAACTGAAGATAATAAGAACTGAGATAAATCTTATATGCACCAAATGAAGTGTAATCAAATAATATATAAAACTATCATTGAGCTATGGAGGTGTGTCTTTTGACATACAATGGTATTGGTCAGATTAAATTCAAGTAAAATCAACATGAAAATAAAAAACCTATTTAAAATGAAGACCAGGGAAAGCTAAGCTTTTTATATCATAAGAGAGAAAACATATAAGATCAAGTAAGAGATAGTTCTTTGAAAGCATAAAAATTATTGACAAGTACCCTACTTGCTGTACTATCACTCAAGAATCTTACCAGTACAATTTATTGTAAATATGTAAAGATTGTTCAAGAAAAAATCAGCTCAGCTCATATATAATATAAACAGAAAATTTAAATCACATAATAACATCAATCAATCAATGCAGAGAAAAAATTTTTTTTCACATTTGGCCTCTATGACAGAAATTCATAGCAAAATAGAAATAGAGGCAATGATTTTCAACAAAATAAATGCCATAAATAACATTCCTGCAGTTAAAATTATACTCAATGATGAAAGCTAAAAATGACCTCTTAATTTCGTGCACAAGGAAAGGATATTAACTATTAGTCAACACAGTTCAAATTCTAAGCATAGCAATTAATAAAGATTGAAAGAGTTCATATTGGTAGAGAAGTTAAGCTATCAATATGTCATCATAAACAGATGACATTAATTACGTAGAAAAACTAAAAGATTAAAAAATAACTATTTAAAACAAGGAACAAATATAGTAGCTGTTAGTTATAAGGTCGATTTTTAAAAACTAGTAGCTTTTCTTCGAAAATAATAACTAGAAAAATATTTTATAAGATCCTATTTGCATTTTTATAAAAATAACCAAGTACTAATAAGTCAACTTAATAAAGGAGACAATATAAATTTACACAGGGTAAATTTTAATTTACTATTATACTAAATTGAAGACATAGGAAACAGGAAAATATATTTGGATGGTAGAAGTTAACACTATTAAAATGATCATCCTACCAGAAAGCACTTATATTTAACATGATTCCTGTTAAAAATTCTAGAAGAATACAATTATTAAGAGAATGTATACATAACATTCTAATCTCCTAAATAATCTAAGAAATCTTGAGTAGAAAGAAGTTAGAAGACATCAAGTTTACTGACTTTATATTCTAAAGCTAAATTAATAGTAATAATAATAATAATAATAATAATAAGTGTGATGTTATAACTAAAGGAGGAACTTCTCAGAATAAATCAACAGAATTCTGGGTCCAGAAATTAAGGAATTAAGAATGTCAGTTATTTAATGATAAGGGAGTTACAGTTATACAGCTAAGAAATTTTGTATTAAAATAAAGAAACCAAAAAAAAGGGGGGGGGCGGGAGATAGCATGGAGGTAAAGCGTTTGCCTTTCATGCAAAAGGACATCGGTTCGAATCCCGGTGCCCCATATGGTCCCCCGTGCCTGCCAGGAGCAATTTCTGAGCATGGAGCCAGGAGTAACCCCTGAGCACTGCCGGGTGTGACCCCCCCCAAAAAAAAAGCCGAAAAAAAAAAAGAAACCAGGAAAATAATATAGTTAAACCATTATATTACATGCAAAGTTAAATTGAAATGTATCAAACTGATTTGTTAGCTCTTAAGCCAAAAAGTACACTAAACAAATCAAAGGCAAACATTTCCATGATATTGACTTCTATGCCATATTATTGATTTCAGTCTTAAGGCAGGAAAAACACAAGCAAAAACAAATCACTAGAATTAAAATCAAACAAAAAATTCTTCTAAAAAGAATGCTATATAAACAGAATTAGTTATAACAAAATTGCTTCTGGAAAGAAATGATAAAAGAATTTATATCCTTTAAATTCTTGAAGTGCTATATAAATTGTCTTAAAATAAAGACATCCCATTAAATGAGAGCAAATATCTGTTAATTACAGATCTAAAAAGACCTAATATTTTAGATACATAACTCACAAAATTTAACAACAAAATATCAAGCAATTCAAAAATTGGGATATGATATGAACATATGCTTCTAAATAGACAATAATATGGACAATAGATATGTGTAATGTTTATTATCATTAAATTTTCAGGGAACTTCTAGTCAAAATTTCAGTGATCTCTTGCTTCAGGCCAGCTAAAAACAGCATAGATAGATAGATAGATAGATAGATAGATAGATAGATAGATAGATAGATAGATAGACATAGATAGATATAGAAGTAATTACTGGTTGTGATTTAGAGAAAAAGTAACCTCTATTCACTGTTGGTTGGTATGTAAACTGGAACAGTATGGGGATTTCTTAAAATATTGACTATAGAACTGCAAAATGTTCTAGTAGTCCCTGCTCTCAGTTTCTCAACAGAGAATAAAACAGTTAAAAAAGTTATAATTAAAAATATTATATTGTAGCACTATTTATAATACCCAAGATTCAGAATAAACCAAGTTTTCATTTTAGATGAGTAAAGACATGGTATGTATGTGTGTATACACACACACACACACACACACACACACACACACACATATATATATATATATCTACAATAGAATACTAATCAATAATTAGTTAAAAAAAGAAATATTGTTCTTTGCTATAACATGAGCATAACTGAAGAATGTCATACTAAGTAGAATATTAATATTCTCACTTAAAATGAGAAATAGGGATCAGACAGATAGTACAGTAAGTAAGGCAATTGCCTTGTATGGAGCAAACTTAGGTTTGATATCTGGCACTCCATATGGTCCCCTGAGCCACTGAGAATGATCTCTGAGCAGCCAAAAATAAGATATAGAGACTATAGTTCCAATAAGGTTATTTATGCTATATAAATAATACTATGTAATGAAGTTAAAGGGACAAAAATATATAAGATGGTTACACAGGAGACTTTGAGTGACTTGAAGAGTCCAGAAATTAGAGTTAAGTATGAAAATCTACAATATTACCCTTTATAAAAAAAACTGATATGTACACAAAACTAGATTTTATAAAATTATAAACATTACTATAATAATTAGTAGAACTCATTGAATTAAGTTCTTACCTATGCTTCACATAATGAGCTTATTATATTTTCACTTTGCATACGTTAAAATAAGGTTTTTTAAAAATCAAGCTACTTCATGTAACTCTACTTGCTGTGTTTAAGTGCCTCCATTGAACCATGCTTTCTTGAACCAGGAAGAGATACCAGGAAGTACCAAGCAATTGCCTATTTCAGGATTATGTTTATACTACTTTTCTTGTAAGACTTTTTCTAATTTAAGATCAAATTATTCTCCTGTTGCTCAAGTTCCGTTAACTGACTGGAATATAGTTTACTTTAAAAAGAATGCTTGGATATAAACAAAGTCCACAGCTGTCAGTTTTCTTTACATCTCAATTTAAATAATTAAATGAACACCTTCTTATTGTGATATATAAATAAACTAATATTTTTCAAATTTGGAAAATTATCTAGAATTAGTATATGATAAGAACACAAATAATCTTGTGTTAAAATCTTAGAAGAGATAGCAAATAGAGGGTCTAGAAGTTGCTTTTATATACAACTCTCTGGAGACTTATTGAATAATTTATTGTGTATTAGAGATTGTGGAAGGTACAGAAATTACATTGGAGTTTGAGTAGAAATAGTACTTGGATATTTAGTGGGAAAGACAGAAACTAGCAATTCAGGAGCAAGGATGGAGGATGATCCTGATCCAATAATCAAATCTCGTGCTAATTAAATATGTAGAATTACGTTTTAAAATTCATCTTTTATTCTAGAACGTTTATTTTCTTTATAATTTCAAACTACAATTCATAAACTGTACTTGTTTCTCTCCACAGGGAGCAATGTTGATCATTAATTGTTGTATTTTATTGTAAGACTGGAACAGTTTTCTAGAACTAATATATATGGACATAGGCATTATTGTGATGAAATGCTTTTGACAGCTAGCAATTGGCTTGGATGTGTCTTTGCAGATCTTTTCTAGACGAGATAAAACTTCAGATTGCAGTTTTAGCACAGAGCTGATGGCTGTGCATTTTATCGAGTTAACGTGAATTATCACATTTAACTAGAATTTCCTCAGGTTGCTACTTAAAACAAATAAATAAACTTCATAACCACTTTATGACATTCCGAGCAAAACTTTATCTTAAATGTTATATTTTATATAGTCTCTATAAGTAATACAATTGATTTATTTGTATTTCATGTGCTATAATATAGGAGGCATCGATATGATATTTATTAGAACCTAGTTAGAATCCTAAGAAATAACAGCTTGCCAAGAGCTACTAATTTTCATTTCTGTTACTTAGTAGTGTACTATGGTTTATTATGTTACTTATAATCTATTTTAAGCATTAAGTTGTTCTATATAAAATTCTCATCTGTAGAAAATAAAATATAAATAACACAAATGCTGTGTTTCATAAATCAAAACATGCCTAGTCAAAAATGGTTTACTTGCTCACTCTCAAACTTCAAGATAGTTATTATTATTTTACAAAATGTCATGTAAATGATCAAGGTTAAAATAGAAGGTTAGACTTTTGCTAGCTATGTTACTAAAGAGAAGTTCTGATTTTGGAAGTCCAGTAACTCATTTGTTTAGAATCCATGAACAGATGGAATTGAGGAATATGTTAGTTAAATGGCCCAACTTATTCCCATTAAAAATAATGAATGGCAATCAAAGAAGTATATTTTATATGTTTTACCTCAGTCATTTATCTTTAGCTAGGCTTTATAATTTTTAGTTGTATAGAAATAAAATTCTACCTTAAAACTCCTGATGAATGAGAATATCATAACTATTAAATATTCTAAATATAAGTGATAGATTCTCAATAATCAGGAGGGAAAGCACTGCTTATGAGCATTAAACATATTTAACTTTCCTTTTTTATTATCCATTCTAATTTTTACTTTTCATTAACATAACATATATGTTCTAAATCTGAAAAAGTAAATTAATTAAAACTGAATTACATTAAACATAGGAACAACCATTTTGTTTCCTACTTCATGCATTGGCAGTCAGCATAGAAACTGATATTATGATGCTAGGAACAAAGAGATTAATTGTGCTGAAGTACTACCTAAAACATATATATCGGTCTGCAATGACACCTTAATTAAAAATAAAGTTTAAAAAGTAAGGTCAGGGGCTGGCGGGATAGATAGTACAGTGGGTAGGGTGTTTGCTTTGCACGTGACTGGTTCAACTCCAGCTTCCCATATGGTTCTCCAAGCCACCAAGAATAACTTATGAGCACAGAGCTAAAAGTAATCCCTAAGCACTGCCATATATACCCTAAAAGACAAAAAAGAAAAACAAAACAAATAAAATAAAAATAGCAAATTCAACTTTGCAAGATGAATCTAGGTTCCACTGAAAGGTAATAATCCTTAACTGGTTATTTAAGAAACCTGAATTCAGTGTTATTATATACTGAAAAAGTAATGTAAAGGAATGTGGAAAGAATTAAGTAAAGAAATATTACATAATGTACTTATGTAGTGATTTTAGTTCTCAATTATTAGTTATCAACACAGGTGAGCCTTTAAATATTATTATGAAGCATGTGCTGTGAAAGAGGTTTTCAGCAACACTTTGAAACGAAAGAGCTTTTCACTGCTTAAGAGTACACTGACTACTTGGTGGGATGGACACACGTGATTTATGGTAATATTAGCTCATTCACTAGGGAAAACTCTGGTGTTAAAATTTCCTAGTAAGAATATAGATAATTTGAGTTTATTCCTCATAAAATTACTAGAAATTCCATAATTAACAGTGTCATAATCTATGATGAATTAAATAGGATCTAATAAAATATAAATTGGTGTACTGGAAATTGTCCATTGAAGCAGCAAAATTTTAAATGAATTCTTTAATTCTCTTAAGAGTCAAAGTGATCACAGAAAGCTTTCATGATATCTGTATTTATTCAGTGTTGCTTAATTGGTGTAGCAGTTTCAGATCCTGTGCTAAATATATCAAAATCTAATCTAACTTTACAGTAAATAGGCAGGTTCTTTCTGCTAGTGTAACTCACTTGATAAAATTCAATATTGGTGATTATTATTTAAAGTGAAATTATGTATGTAAAGTTATATTTTATATTATCAAATCAAAATAAGTCTATGATGTGCATTGACTAAAGAAAACCAAGAGAACAAATTTCCGGAGTACATACTACTACTAAAACAGCAGAGAGAAGTACTATTTTCACAGTCAGTATCATATAAAACCAAAACCAGAGATACATCTTTGTCTGCACATATATTTCTTGCTGACAAAGTAACCTCTACCCATTCCTATGTACAGTTCTTATAAAATTCTACTATGATCATAAGTGATAAAACAGTCTCTCCAGATCAAACGTGCCAGAATTCATTCTGTAATCTCTTACTCTAATATAAATTTAGGATATAGTTAAATTCTAAAAAGAAAACAGAGGATAAGTCCGAGTTGGAGGCTCACTTGTTTTATGATTTGATCTCGAAACTCAGAGTAGAAAGTAATGATGGACACATCCATGATAGCAAACAAGACATATTTGTGTACAACAGGAGAAATTTTAAAATATAAAAAAGGAGATATATCTAGACATATTCTGTGTAGCAATTTTTATAGTTAATCCAGTGAAAAGAAAAGAGAAAACATGTATAAAAGTAAGTGCAACCCAACCAAAGTTAAAAGCAGAATTACTAATACATAATTTATAAAACAAAAATATCTATTAAAATACATTCTATTGGAGCACATGTTGGCATGCAAGAAGCTCTGTGTGTTTACTCCTCCACCAAGCATGCTCCTTCCTCTCTTTCCCCCAGTAACCCTGTGGCTCTTGACAATACTGGGCCCAAGCATCACTGTATCTCTCTGGGCCAAGCACTAAACCAGCTTACCTATGTGTTATAAACCAGCTTACATTTTTGTTATAACAAAAATTTTGAGATGAGTGGTCTTGGGACCTATGTTCTCTAGCAGCATTGCTGAAAAGGTAAGCTCTTATATATTGGTATATATACCTATATATATATATCTGTATATATATATATCAGTATATATATGATATATGTCTCAGTATATATATGATATATGTCTCAGTATATATATGATATATATATCATAGTATATATATTATATATATATCAGTATATATTGGTCATTAAGAGAATCAGAATTGAGGTTCACTGCAGTTTAGGAACAGATAAACAGTATTTTGTTTTGTTTTGTTTTGTTTTGGTCACACCCAGCAGTGCTCAGGGGCTACTCCTGGCTCTATGCTCAGAAATCTTCACCGGCAGGCTCACCATATGGGATGCCTAGATTCGATCCACCGTCCTTCTGCATGCAAGGTAAATGCCTTACTGCTGTGCTATCTCTCCGGCCCCAGGCAGTATTTTTTCAGGGGGTTGTGTATTAGGGTCACACCCTGTGGCACTATGGGTTATTTTTGGCTTTGCACTCAAAGATCACTCTGGCAGGCTCAGCGGACTATATGAGATGGATCGAACAGGGTCCATCCTGGGTTGGCCTCGTGCAAAGCAAATGCCCTATTGCTGTGTTATAGCTCTGGCCTTGACAGTATCTTTTAGTTTTGAGGTCAGACCTGGCAGTGGAGAGACATATTGGATGCTGAATATGGTACCTTGGTCGGCCATGTGCAAGACAAAAATACCTTACCCGCTGTATTATTGACAGTATCTTTTAATACAAATGTTTGGAAAATAATCCTGGCTCCTATCTGTGCTCAGGGAAAATTCTTGGTGGTTCTCCATGGTTCATATGAGTGAGGCATGAGGGACCAAATAAGGATCAGCTACATGCAAGATAAGTGCTTTAACCCTACAATTTTTGTTTTGTTTTGTTTTGAGCCATACATGGCAGCAATCAGGGGTTTACTCCTGGCTCTGCACTCAGAAATTGTTCCTGGCAGGCTCGGGGAACCTTATGAGATGCTGGAGATCAAACCAGGGTTGCTCCAGGGTAAGCAGCAAGCAAGGCAAAAGCCCTATCACTGTGCTATTTCTCCAGCCCTTACAAAGAGTATTCTAATTAAAAATGCCATTAGTAGATAGACAAACAAAAGATACTAAAGCTAGAAATGCTGACATGCATTAATTTATTAATATAACTAGATATTGAAGTTAAAATTATTGTAATATTTAGCATCTTTTTGCTAGAGAGGACTAGATTACTAATTTAAATTTCTTGAAGAATGAAAATGTTGGGGCCAGAGAAGTAGTTTAAAATCGATATGCTTAACATGTAACAGGCCTTGGTTCAATTCTAGCACAGTTTAGTACCCTGAGCACTGTCAGGAGTGTATATGGAATAGTAATCGGCTGTAGTTCTTAACTGCTGTTAATAATTTCTCCCTCCCCAAAATCATATAAGTTTCTCATTAAATATATTATTAAATATATAAACAGATTAAGATTTAAGTTCTAAAAATTACATTTAACTTTAATGTCTTTTCAATAAGGCAGAACATAGCAGAAATTATGAAAATAATAATAATGAGAATGACAATAAATCAAAGACATGTTGTCTTTATTGTAAAAATGAATAAAAATCTTGGGTTCACTCTCATTTCCTCCAGGTTCTGCAATTCAAGAAAAAGTTATAAAGCAGCATGCCCCACTCTTATTTTGTTTTCTGTAAAAGCTAGAAAAAGAAAAGGCAGTTGTAACTCAAAGTTGTAACTCAAAGTCTGTCTAGCAGGCTACAAATTCAGGCAGATTCTAAAAAATTTAATAAACCCTGCTCTTTAATCTGTCACAAAGGCAATGCCAACTTTAGGCAAAACTGCAAACCCTGAGATGGACAAAATAAAATGAAATACGCCTCCAGGAGCTTTGTTGTAGGTCTTCAATGAACTGACTGAAACATGCTGAGGATTTTCTCAGCTGTTCTTGGCTCAGCAGGATGGAGACAAAAACAGCAGGCAGACAGCAGAAGGTGGATAGATAGTGTCAGAAAGAATGAAGAGTAGTACTAGCTACAGTTCAAAAAGAAAATAAAAAACGGCAGTCTTACTGGAAATGAGACAGAGCTATAGACCCATGGCCCCAACTAATAATAAAGTTAGTATACGTACAAATACACTCCATGCCTTCACGTGCATGCCAGTGCTCGCAGCCATCACACTTCTTCCCTGTGGCTCCAGGTCTGCAAGTGCAGAACCCTGTGACAGGGTCACAGGGGACAGGCAGAGAGCCATAGGGATCACACTCACATTCTTGGCAGGAGCCTCCAGGGCTGCGTGGGCTACCGGTATAGCCAGAGGCACACCTGGATTTAGATAGTAACAAAGCAAGGAAAAAGGATTATAAATCATGTCTGTATGTCGTTATAATGTGTATTGGCCTGAATGAAGCAGAACTGACACTTAAGAGTGTATATATCAGGAGTAGAAGACTTTTCTTCAAAAAAAGAGCCAATCGATAAATTTTTCAAGTTTATAAATCAAGGACAAGTCAAAATGCTATAATGACAATTAAATGTAAATTGAGGGTCGACAAAATCAAAAATGTAATACTAATAATTGAGTTAAATTATTTTGTTATACTAATCTACTAGTATTTAACTTCTAAAGAATAGAACTTTTTCTTTAGTTATGTAATTTACATAACTTGAATTCAAACTTGGTTCTTCCTGTTGTCAAATCAATCGTAAATGTTGCCTGAAACAACCATTCTCAGCTGGTATGCCATATGGACTAAGGCAATGAGCCAGATTTTGGCAACCATCTCCTTCCTATCTTTTCTCTAAATAATAAGCTTTAATTTCAAAATCCTCCTTTTAAAAATTAGAGATGAGTAAAATTATACTGACTTCTGGGCTTTCCTAGACTCATCCACTTTAGAGATCAAGAAAACTAAGTAATTCAGCTCATTAATTTTACTAATGAGCATAAGAATCAAGTTAAGTGACATTAAAACAACCCAGATTTTCAATTTATTATATTGATATTTCTTTTTACTTCATCTTTCTCCAGATATATTTTCCAATATATATCTGTTGGATAGATATATATGTAAATAATGCAATTTGAAAAGTTATAAAGTGAATGTAACTGGACAAATGTAAAATTCAATATTTTATTAACTCTTAACAACCACGCAAATAAACTTGATCAGTTGATAAAAGCATAAGACAATATGCTCAAGAATCAATCTTTTTTTTTTTTTTTTTTTTTTTGGCCACACCCAGTGCCGCTCAGGGGTTACTCCTGACTATGCGCTCAGAAGTCGCTCCTGGCTTGGGGACCATATGGGAAACCAGGGGATTGAACCGCGGTCCGTCCTAGGCTAGCGCAGGCAAGGCAGGCAGGCACCTTACCTCCAGCTTCACAGCCCGACCCCTCAAGAATCAATCTTGACAGGCTTGGGGGACGATATGTGGTGCCAGGGATCCAACCCAGGTCAGCTATCTGCAATCACTTTAGTACCACCTTATTTTACTTTAAAAATACTTCCCTTCTTTCATTAGGATTATGACAAGAAAATATATTAGGAAGTCAACATAAATATAGCCAATACTTAATAGTTTTGTTTAAGATACAGGAAAAAAGGAGGAAGAAATATAAAGTTTTTATTAATGGCTAGGTAATTTGAGACAATTATTGGTGATATAGGTGGTAGAAATTTTCACTGTTAATATTGAAATTAATTTACCCTCTGCTGGTAAGAAATATCAAAGTAAGAATATAATCTTTAAAATTAGACTTTTGTAAATTTATAACTTTTTATGGTTATGAGATTTTAATGTAATATTACAAATGCATGATAAATGTATTTAGATAAGTAAACTCAAATTGTTCCTTGACATTTGCAAGAATAATAATTCTATTATACAAGGTTCAGATTGATTACACAGTTATTACGAATAATATAGAAAAAGTATGGAAAGGGTTTATGCATGACAGCGACATTCATGATAGTTAAGCTGTTTTAGACCTCAGCTGATGAGTTTGGCAGGTAGTAAGGTGATTTAAATGATTTAAGAAGCTCTCATATTTGGAACAAATTTATTTGGAAGGTTATCATAAAGATTGAAGCAAGACCTTTGCTTCAATTTAGCTGAATAAAAACAAATTTTCAGGGAAGTATAATTTGATCATGTATATGACATAATAAATGGAAAGCTGTAAATACACATAAAAACAATTCAAATCACTCACATTAAATAGTGCATAACCTTACTAATCTATAAGCAATATGAACTGTCAACCCTTATTGATTATACATTAATGAATATTTTGAAATACATTTTCTCTAATCAGTTTGCCTTACGACAATAATTGTCATTTCAATGCACATTTTATACATGCTTTTGTAGATAGTGATTTCAATTTATAAATGTTATCAAACATTATTTATTAAATTACTTCATATAATTTTCTTTGTGTACAGAAATGCTGTTAGTCATCATCCTTCTGTTATTTACAAGGGCATGAAATGAAAAATTGTCAAATCACATATAAACCAAGCACACTGTTGGAATTTAAAAGCATACACTACTAAATTATGTGTAAATCTCTAAAAAAAAAAGGAAATATTCTTGACTTTTAAACTGGTTTAATTTATTGAATTGACTAAAGTTACTTTGTCTTATAATTTGTGAATTACTATTAATTTGAAAATTATGTATACTGTACTTAGAGTTGCTACATATTGAATTATTTGGAAATATATTTGATAAACTCACAGAAACTTTGTTGGTTTATAATTTTTAGAATTCTAGAGAAACAGAACAGCATGTAGGGAATTTACTTTGCCTTGTAGCCAACTTACATTCATTCTCTTATACCCCAATTGGCTCCCTGAGCACCACAAGGTCCTGAGGTTAGAGCGAGGGTAAACACTGAACAATATTGGGTTGGCTCAAAACAGAAATAAAAAGAGAATTATTTAATTATTTCATCATTAAAACTAGTTAATAAAGTCATTGTTAGTTATATTCAAAGAATATTCTTATATGAATGGTGATAACATTAATATTGGTTCATGTATGCATGAACATACATAAAATAAGGTAGGACTTCGATTACAACAAAAGTGTTAGCTAAGTTGAACACAGGAAAGAAAGGATCCACATAATGGTTTAATTCTGGATGATGTCCTCATGTTCCTTGGCCTGATTCCAAGTAAAATTCTGAAGCTTAAATTACATTTGCAAATCTGTTTTTCTTTGAGTAAATTTAGTATTCCAATGATAGTAGTTGTTGTCTAAGGACTACTAAAGGATGGTGCATAAATGATTGAGTCATCTTGTTCCTATTATTAGAAAAGATTTCAAAAACCCTACTTTCTCAATTCCTGTATTCTTAAGATAGAATAGATAAAACATCAGCTATTCTGATGTTATGGATCTGGTTTGAAGAACATCTGACTATGAGGATATGAAGCAAACAAGATCATGTTATTGATCCTTTCGATGACTGGACAGACACTTACTGTCATGACCACCTGCAGATATGGTATAGGCAGTAAATGATGGTATAAGTATCCAAATATCCCTTTGAAAGAATAAATATTCTTTATTTGTGTGACAGTGAGTCTTGTTTATGGATATTTGTGAAAATTCTATACTGCTGTAAATTGTTATAATTATCATGAGTATAGTGTTAAATTGGGTTATTAATTAATTTTAAAAGTAAGTTTACTTTTTTCCTTAGAATAAAACTAAAAAAAAATTTTCTTTGTTTGTTTTTGGGTCACATCCGTCACTGCTCAGTGCTGCTCCAGGATTTACACTCAGATATCACTCCTGGCAGGCTCCGAGGACCATATGGGATGCTGGGATTCGAACCACCGTCCTTCAGTCTGCAAGGCAAATGCCCTACCTCCATGCTATCTCTCCAGCCCCACAAAAAAAAAAAACAAATTTAAATGATGGTTATAAGCTTGACCATCTGTGGTAATAATCTTATAGAACATATAACTCTAAAATGTTTTATAATTAAAAATAATAAATTTTTATTAACATTTATAATAATTTATAAAATTATTATAATTTTACTAGGTAGTCTGAGATGGCTGCAGTGGTTGGACTTATGTCAGTTGTGTGCAAAGTAAATGCTTTACCCACTGTACTGTTTCTCTGGCCTGAAATACATATAATTAGTTTGTTCATCTATAATTATATGTTTATCCATATTTATATCTATGCAAAATATACATATATAAGTAAAATATACTTTACATGAAATCATGTACATAAAACAAGTTGCTGTAAAATTATTTAGATTTTTGAGAAAGCCTAAATATAAAATATAAGGTACATAACAACTTTCTCTGAGAAATATTAGAAAGATTAGAAATATAAAAATAGTATCAAAGAATATAATAACTGACAAAGTATATAAAGATAGAATATTTTATATCTTTATGCTTTATTATTTTTCTCTATTGTATCATTGTTCTATTAAAGTGACTTCATACCTTTCACAGTACTGGCCTTCATATCCCCTTGGGCATTCTGTACAGCGGTAATCATCCAGGCCTTGCATGACACATGAAGGACTGAAACTGAAAAAGAAAAAAAAAATTAAGTATTTTTAAAAATTGAGTTCATTTTATACATTTAAAATTTAAATAGTCAATTATTTTCTAGAATGCTGGAACCCATTTTTAGATAGTTGTGATCTTAATAGTATTATATATTTATTTTGTTTTTAATTTAAAATTATTTTAAATATTTGAGGTAACTATTAAGAAACCTAATTTATATCAATGTTAATGTTTATCATTTTTAATAGAAAGTGAAACATACATCTACCACCACTATCAAAATTTCTAAACCTTCCACTACAGCCTCCAAACCTATGCTAGTTCATCATGCACTTCATATGACTTGCTTGGTGACTTCAATTATTTGGCCAAAGTACAGGAATAAGTTTTCACTGGATATTACCTATTTCCTCTTTTTTATTTTATACACCCTGTAAATATTTCCCTTTCAATGGTAATACAAAAAAGCATTTGTAAAAGTCAACAATTATATTTTTGATTAAGTGATGTTGAATTTGTGAAAATTTTAAATATTGGCAGTTCTACAGTAAAAAACTAAATGTATTCAGTTTTAAGCAAGTTAAAGAAAAATATGAGTAGAATTTGCATATTTGTATAATAGTCAAATTGATATCTTGATTGAATATACTGACTATATTTCAGGGAATATATCAAAGCATAAAAGATGTGTTAATTTTTTTGAAAATTCACCCCAAATTGCTTTGGATGACATTTCAACACATAAAGTATAAATAAAAGTTTTACTTAAAATTTAAAGGTGCCTTTTAAATTTATATATGAATTTCAAAAAAGATTTTACTTCAAACAAAATAATTCAGTGTAATTAAGTGTAAGGGAATAGTTAAAACTTTCTACACATGAATAAATGATATTTGCTGATAATTTTGTAGTGGTCTTTGACACCAGTGTTACTCTTGTATTTCAGATCATTTTACCTTAAAATGACAAAAATTTTAAATTAAATTATATTAACATGTAAATTTCAAAACTTACATCACATATTAAAAAGATATGCATTTCTGAAAAACAAGATATTTTGCATTATAAACAAATAATCCATAATTATTGTAAAATAGTGATATTACAAATTACAAATTTTTTCTGGTTGGTCTTTTAAACAAAGCAATGCTAATAGGTCAAGGCCATTATTTTATTTGTCAAATGTATTAGAATTCTATTTTATCCATCTAATGCACTCAATCAATATTACATTAATGAGCAATGAACTCTATCCTTTACAAAATATGTCCAATTTGATTTACTATTCACAAACTCATTTTTCAACAAAATTAACATTTACCATCACAAAAATAGAACCACAAATATCTGATTGACACATTTTTGCAAGGTTTTAGAATTTTAATTAATTCTTGATTCTAAATGTTTTTGTACACAAGCTCACACATGACACACACAGGCATGTACTTAGAAATAAATTTTAGATATTTTAAGTGAAACTCTTCAAAGCCAGCACAGTTACATTCCTTATAGTGAAATACCTTTTCAATTACCCTAGCGGAATATAAATTTCTTCAACAGTTGTAGAAATACTTTTGATTTAGGGGCCAGCACGGTGGCACTAGAGACGGACCCCGGTT
>PVKC010015288.1:0-21649 GCA_004027635.1 Crocidura indochinensis
CCATATGGGGAACGGGGGGATCGAACCGCGGTCCGTCCTAGGTTAGCGCAGGCACCTTATTCTCCAGCGCCACCGCCCGGCCCCAAAGGCTTGGTTTATTAATCCTTCATGGCTACCCTACTTGTTTCAGACTCATCCACCTGGGGTTAGAAATATGGTGCCTGGAGTGACTTCACATGTGTGGATTTATTTTACACTTGTAAAGGTCCAAGTTGAGAGAGATGAGATTCCTCTCAGGGGACTCTCTGGAACCAGGATATAACCTGAGATGAGGTGTACCCCTGATCCTGCCTCTTGCACTGAGAGAATAATGAGTCCTGAGGCTGGGTTTGCCCTGGTGTCCCCCATTTCACACGTGTCAGGCAGGACAGGGCCTCGTGGTCACACAGCCCTCACAGCACCCCCGAAAGGCAAGCCTGTCCTGCACTCAGCTGTGCTCTGGCCTGACACTGGTGCCAACCTCAGAGAAACAAGGACTTGAGGTGTGCAGGGACTCTGTGCCAGCTGCTTTCTCATTCTGGAGGGACGAAAGCCCTGTCATGAGGTGCAGAGTCCAGGGCTGCCTGCTGGGAATTGGCTTCCACAGAGCTGCTGGCATGTTCCTGACCAGATTCCCTGACTGGGCTCCTCAATCCTAGCCCAAGTTGGCCTGCTGGGGGTCCCCTAGGCTCCTTGGAACCCCAACTCAGGGTTCATGCCACCCGTGGAGCTAAAACTAGGGAGGGCAGCCTCTGGCTCAACCAGTTCCTTGGCACAACCCAGAGTGCTCTGAACAAAAGTGACCTTACTTCTCACATTTGACGAAGCCATGAAAGCAGAATACTGTTTCTGATAAGAGCAATAATGAGGCGTCCTGCTTCCAGTTGTGGGTAAGCAGCGACACCACCAAGTTTGGAACAGAGAAGGAACTGCTTTGAGGGCAGGAGTTGAGGGGGATAAAAGCCAGGAGGCTATGTGTTCATGTGTCTGGCAAAGATGCTGGGGCAGCTTGTGTGCAAGTGTATGTGTGTGGCCAAAGGCTTGTCCACCCAGGGTGTTCCTTGGTGCAGAAATATTTGGCAGGAACTGAAACTGCTTCTCACGACCCCGGAACACCTCTGAGTTCAGAGTCCAGGAACTGCACCCCTGGCCTGATCCCATGGGGGCTGCTCCCTGAATGTGGAGGAAGGGCTCCACATTTATTCCACATCCTGGAATAAATTGCTCAGACAACCTTCCAGCAAGAGTGCATTGCTTTATTGGGTCTAGTTTCTAAGGACAAGAAGCTGACACAGATCCTGAGATCTCGTAGGACAGTCTATAAGAGACGCTGCATGCAACTCGAATAAGATGCAAGATGCAGGGGGACTAGGATGCAGGCAGACAGAACCAAGGCCTTCAGACACCTGTACGGGCCACACACCAGATCGGCACAGGCAGGTGCCAAGGTCATAATATGGCTTTCAAACTCACTTTCTGAGTCATAGAAATTTTGGAAAGGTTCTTTCCAAAAGTAAGCTCTGCCCGCCAGCAGGAGCTCTGGGGCTTACCCTCGGCTCCCATGGAGCGGTGCAGCTCCGAGCCGGCAGGGGGCGCTGGCTGTTAAGGCACAGCTGCCGGGTCACCTTGTCCTGAACCTCTTTAGGCTCTGGGAAACTACAGGTCACTGCTAGGAATAAGGTCCGAAAAGCTGCTCACTGGACAAAAGGCCGTGGTAGGAGCACTAGCCTACTACTAAGGGAACTCCCAGGAACGTATGCTGAGGCCTACAACTCTGTTGGGTGATGGTTTCTCGGACGAGTGCTTCTAAGGCTTCTGTGAAGGAAGCATCGTGCAGCCCAATGGTCTGTTCCACCCTCAGTGTGTTTCCAGTTGCTCAGTCCCTGCCCCTGGATGTGGCATGTGCCTTTGGCTTGCTGGGGCTGTGGGACTTGATCCAGCAGCTTGCTGGGCAGTGGGCAGCCGGTTGGAGCATCTGCTGCACCTTCCAGTTAGAGAGCAGTTCCTTGGGCCCCCATTGCCCCGTATTTACACATAAATACAGGCCTATGTACACACATGCAATTGCGGCTGGCTCTGTGCCAGGCACACAGCTAGGGCCCCACACATCCCTGGGTCTGGCACAGTCTTGTGTAGGTAGCCACAGCCCAGGACATGGTGGCAGAAAATCCCGCACAAAGGTCCACCTCTGAGCACACTGGGTAAGGTCACAGTGGGGCAGAGTGGCCCCTCGCTGCTGCCAGCCTGTCCTCATAAGAGAGCTGCACAATGACATTGTTTGTTCCTGCAAAATACTCTCGTGGTGACAAACCGGGCGTCAGGTTTAGGGAGCCCAGAAGCTGCGGTCAGTGGGGAAGGCACTTCGGATTGAAGGCCAGGCTGGGGTGTGTAGCTGGGCCAGGTGGCCACATTGTCGTCCCTCTGACGGTGCATTGGCCTCCTGCCACCGACCCCCTTCTCTGAGCAAGGATATTCCCCTCTGGCATGGTGTGCAGTCTCTGCAGCCAGGAGTCTCTGCATGCTGCCCACTAGGAGAGGACTGTGGCCCCGGACAGGTCCTTGCGGATGACCTCGTTCACTGCAGGAGAAGAGAGAAGGGTCAGAGTGCTGCGGGTGTAAGAGGGCATGGCCATACCACAGGCATGGCTCCTGCTCTTCCCTTGTCCTCACCGCTGTGAGTCTTGGCAGCAGGAGAGGAAATAGCCGTGGCCGGTCAGCTGTGTACGCCCTTCTCCACCCCCGGTGCTGATGGGCACCCAGATAGGGCAAATGTCACCGGCTCATGGGGCCTGGGTGGAGGTGGGCAGGCACTGGCGTCATGGAGCTGCGGGTTTCCCTGAGCTCCCAGGCGCACCATGGCTTCTTCCTGTGCTCCCTCCTGACAGGACAGCACTGCCTCACCTGCTCTAAAGGTTGCCCTGGTGAGTGCCCATAGCTGGGGGCAGAGCATCAAGGAACCAATATCTGGAGAGGGCACATCTGGGTACCCTGGCCCTGCCCGCAGGGCAGGTCCTGCCTGCAGGACACATCTGGGTGCCCCCACATTGGGTGGAGCCTGGGATGGGGACAGGATCACAACAGCTCTCATTAGCCAGGTGGGTGAGGCACCAGGGTCCACATGGCCCTAGGATGCAGGTTCATGGAGGACACTCACTTGGGTTCCTCAGGGATGCACGGTGGCCACATAGCCTAAGGACATGCCCAAGTTCACAGTGCCTGAGTGGGGCTGTGACTGTGTCTCATCAGCACCCCCAAGACCATCCAGACCCCAGGACACAGGTGTGGGCCCCTGGCTACTGCTCAGGGAAGGGTGGTAAATAGAGTCATAATGATCCCAGGACACCCTACCAGTGGCCTCAGAGAGGGGTCTCCACAATGGGCAGAGACACATGATAGAACAAGAAGCGAGTAGAGGGAGAAGATGCAGCAGGGATGGGCTGTCATATATGGGGTGAAGTCTTGGGGACTGAGGGTCTGGGGACATGCGTGCCTTAGGAGGGGTAGAGGGCAGAGGAGCCTGGGACTCAGCATCTCACACACACAGGAAGCCCACAGCACCCACTGTCCAGTCCCCTGCGGTACAGGGGGAGGAAGTTGGTCTGGGCCTCCCTGTGCCCCCGGGACCTCTGAGGACCTCAGACTCCACCACCGCAGCACCCCAGAGTGGCCCCCTGACCACCCAAGCTGGTGGCAGGTCACGAGATGGCAGCCAGCAGGCATGTCGAGGCCCTCCCAGATGCTGTAGGGGATGGAGAGCCCGGAGCTGCTGGGTGGCTTTGGGGGGGGTGGGCCGAGGTGCACCAGGGGCCGCCCCTGCCATGAGGTCACGGCTGAGCCCTTTGATCCTGGCATGGTGACACCCACGGCTTCCCACGCCAGCACTTTCCATCGTCTCAGCTTTTCCAGCAGCCCCAGGGCTTGTGCGCGGGGGTTTGAACTGCAGGTCACATGTGACCCTCAGTTCCCTGGCCTGGCCCGAAAGAGGAACTGGCTCTCTTCACGTCAGCTGTCCTCACAGGATGCGGTGGCTGGAAACCAACGTGCAGCTGGCGGGGGTTTCCCCGGCTTCAGGTGGAAACTCTTGTTCTGTTGGGGAAACAGCAGCCGTGGCATGAACAATCCTGGTCTCATGGGCTGTCACACAGGCTACCCTAGCCACCATGCACAGCCTAAACAGAGTGACAGTCCACAAGTCCCTCTCCGTGGAGATGCTGAGGGTCTCTCCAGGCAGGGTGGCTGTTTCCTTCCAGATGGGGCCGAACTGTGGCTGCTGGTCTTCCATACGCAGAGAGAGCTACAGGCCAGCTCCAGGGAGTGAGGCCCAGACTTCTGGGGAGGCAGGAGGAGGCAGGTGCGGGGCTGTGGGCTGGCAAGCTTCTTGCTGTTTCTGTGTCTTTGAGAGCAGCCAGGAGGGTCATTCAGAACCCAATAAGGGACTTGGTACCCCGTGTGGCTTTTTAAGACTGCACCCTGATCACAGCGATGTGGGGACATCCCCCTGCAAGCAGCACCTTCTCTCCCAGCAGGCCCCACTCATGGTCATTGCTGCCTGCTGGGCTGTGTGACTGTGCCCTTGCCACTGACCCCCAGTCTCTGCCAGCACTACTGCCAGCATCCCAGGGCACAGCCCCAGCTGGCAGCCCTGTGCCATGTGCCATAGATACACTCAGGACACTGCCACAGAAAAGAAACAAAAAGATATTTTGGCAACATCAATTTTCATGAGCAAAACACATCTTTTGGGTTTTCTTAATAGCTCTAAAAATTCTTTTTCGAGGGCCGGGCGGTGGCGCTGTAGGTAAGGTGCCTGCCTTACCGCGCTAGTCTTGGACGGACCGCAGTTCGATCCCCCGTGCCCCATATGGTCCCCCAGGCCAGGGGCGACTTCTGAGCCCATAACCAGGAGTAACCCCTGAGAGTCACTGGGTGTGGCCCAAAAACCAAAAAAAAAAAAAATTCTTTTTTGGGGTGGGGGCTGGAGAAATAAAACAGCGGGGACAGCATTTGCCTTGCACAGTTAACCTGGGTTTGATTCCCAGCATTCCATATGTTTCCCCGAGCCTATCAGGAATGATTTTTGAGTTTGGAGGCAGGAGTAACCCCCTGAGCATTGCCGGGTTTGGCTCCCCCAAATGAAATTATTTTGGGTGCTCCCAAGAGGTAGAGAGGGCTGTTAGGGCCATTGGCAATTCTCAGCCATCTGAGCTGACCATGCAGGGCTCAGTCTGAAGATGTGGAGCTGCTTAGAATCGGCAGAACACCTTGGATGGATATAGGATGACACTAAGATTCCCTATGGACACAGATTCCCTGTTCATTTAGGCTCCTACACAGGTACTAAAAGGCCAGTGAACCAGGATGAGCCTGGATGGTGCCCAGAAGCTGTTCGGCACTAGTCTCCTGTAGAATTACCTGTCCTCTCCTAAAGCCTGGCACAGGTGTGGCAAGAGACTTGCATGTGCCACCTGAGACCAACCTTGACCTGCTTTCCCCATACAGCACCCAGGGTGGGCCTGCAGCACTTTGTTTGCTCTTGGGTATGCCTGGCAAGCTGCATTGTGGGATTAATTTGGAGATGCGTCCCAGGCTGACTGGGAGAGACTGACGCAAGATGCGCCTGACAGTTTGGGTGTCCAGCTCCTTCCAGGTGTTTCATGACCAGCAGTCAAAGGCAGAGTGGCCTGGTTGGCACGTTGAGGTGGTGCAGCAGCTCTCGCCTCCCTAGTGCAGCCTGAAAACAGCAGCTGAGGGCCAGGGATCCAATGGGAAACCTCGGTGAGGGCTTTAGCCGTAGAGGCTATGGTTTCTGTCTCTGGCTAACAGAGAAGGATGAGCGCCAGCCCAGCCGCTCTGGCTCTGATGGCCAAGTCACTTCTTCCTAAGGTCTGAGCACCCCCAGTTCTCAAGCAGTGCTGCTCTAGTCCCACTCAGGACAAGGACATGCTTTGGAAAGAAAAGCACGTGTCAGTTTCTTTCAACTTGTGTATTAGCTTATTTGTATACAACATGCTATGAGGTATTTGAAGAAAAATCCTTTATTCAAAGAATGGGAGGTCTGTCTGAATACTGAGCACAACAGGATTGGCCTTGTGATGTGCTGGCGGCTGGTCCAGCCTGAAAATAGAGGCCTCCCAACAGCCTTCTATCAGGAAAAAGTCTCCACGGCTTGAGACATAGGACAGTAGGGAGGAGTGTGCCTTGCACGCAGCCAACCTGGTTCAATCCCTGGCATTTCATAGGGTCCTCTGAGCCCAACAGAGTGATCCCTGAGCACAGAACCAGGAGGAAGCCTTGAGTGCTGTCATGTAACCCCCCCCCCCCAAATGAAATAAACACAAAAAAGGTTCCCAAAGCCAAATCTGGTCTTAGACCAACTGTTTCTGACTCCAATGTGGGGTACACACTTCCCACAACAGCACCCTACAAGGCTCCCGTGCCCCCATCTGGCTACATGATCATGGAGACAGACCTTTGGAGAGGCCCACCAAGTTGCTTTGAGGAGCCGACGCGGATAGGAGCCACCCTTCCCCTTGCTGAATGGCCGTGTCACTTTGTGGCTCGACTTTCCAAGGTGGCACTTCAGTGGTGAGGAGATTTGGCCCAGCAGAACTGTTCTGAGGGAACTTCAGGAACCTGGGGCAGCTGGCAAGGGAGCTGGGGGCAGCGTTTCTACTAACTCTCTGACACTGCTATGAGCTCTATGCAGAAGGGAGGGAGATGCATGTAGGGCTCGTGTCTGTGCATGGGGTCATGTCTATGTGTGGGATCATGTCTGTGTATGAGGTCATGTCTGTGTGTGGGGGCCACATCTATGTGTGGGATCTGGTGCTGTGTCTGTGTGGGGGGCTGTGTTGGTGTGTGTGGCCATGTCTGCATATGAGACTGTGCCCGTGTGTGGGGCTGGGCTGACATGTGGAAGGCCTAGGCCTGGTCTGAGATCTGTGCAACCTCACGTGGCCTCAGGCCCTGAGGAGATAGAGACCACTCACAGAGCTGGCAGCTGCAGTATTCTCTCAAAGAAGATCCTCTGGCAGGAGCTGGGAACCCCGACAATTTGGGGTTTCTGTGACATGTCACCCTGACATGTCATCACAACGCCACGGCAACCCTTTGCAAAGGTCCTTCAAAGAGGCTTGTGAAGTAGTGGAAAGTGATGGTTTCTCACGTTTCATTAAAAAGTACGTTCTCCCGTTACCTGAGCGTCCTGGCCCTCCTTCAGCCCTCACTTATTTTTATCCTCTTGATCATAATAAGCAGTGCCACGGGGCTTACTATTTTTGGAAGAGATGGGGACAGCGGAGGGGCTGAGTGACAACAAGTCACAGCTTTAATAAAACTTGACCCTCCCTGCCCACGAGGGCTTGGCCCTGGGAGAACTTTCCACGGCACCAACAGCCGAACACACAATCACTTTCCTCCCTTCCATGCCGCTTCCTGATTTAGCCTCAATTCTCCAGACAATGCAGATGCGCTGTGGAAATTCCAGCACATGGGATCGGCCATCACGTGACGGCCCCACAGCTTGGCCCCATGTGCCACTCCCTGGCAGTAGCTCTGAGCTGTGCCAGGCCCAGTGTGCTTCAGTTCCATGCATCACTGGAGTCTGTGCTGAGTGAGGGACCCAAGGCCTCCATCCCAATCCCCTATGGCTACCTTTCTGCCTTGACTAAGATTGCACAGACAGTGATGTTCCTGTTCTAAGGGGCAGCAGTGGAGAGCAGAGGGTTGCATGGGGGTGGGCTCATGGAAGAGCAGCTGGGTGAAGGGCACCATATGGAGCAGGACCGCAGAGCGGAACTGAAGCAGGTTCTTGAAATGGCTGCATTGTGGGGACAGGAGACCCCCAGTTGCTCCGAGGCTGCTAGGCTCTGGCCCTGCCAGGTGAGAAACCTCAGCAGCTCTGTGCTTAGGGTAGGGTCAGGTGCTTTGACAGGGACTGAATCCCAGTCTAGCGCTCATTCCAGGCTGTAGCAGAAGGCTCATCCCCAGTTGTAGGGATTCAAGGGATGCGGGTCTGAAAACAAAGGCCAACACAGGAAATAATTCACAAATGGTTAAGGGGATAAAAGAGGTTTAGGAACTTCCACACACAAGCCTAAGAAGCAGATATTTCAGTGGTGGAAAATCAAAATTGCAAGAGATTTTGCCCGAGTGGGGGTCTTTATTGGGCAGTGCAAGACCTGGGGTGGAGAACAGGTAGGATAAGAGATCCAATCCAAAGGATGCCTCCATCCAAAGGTGCTTCCGTCCAGTAAGTAACAAGGATGTCCTGAATAGGATGGAAAGCAGTTAACCCAACACAAGGTCTGATCAGTGCCTGTTTCCCGGGCTAACCCCATGGGCCCTCCCAGCACACGTCAGACAGGAGCAGAGAGGGAAGGCCTCACGTGGCCACATTCTACCTGGGGTGCAGTCAGGCAAGGAGACCCTGGGGCAGGGCCGAGTCTGTACAGAACAGTGCTCCTCTGGGTGACCTTGTCCCCCCTGGCCACATGCATCTCCACTGTTCTCAGGCCAGCACTTGCACAGCGCCTTGACCAGAACTCTGCCAAGACCACATAGGTCACACCCACAACCACATCTCCCTCTGGGCTTTCCCCCCTCTCAACTGTATCCAGCTCCTGTCACATGGCTCTGCCCCCCCCCCAATGCCCCCAGCACTGTCTCTGAGCTATAACCAGGCTTTTATGGTGTGAAGGAGAGCAACACCACAGAAGCATGAGGCAGCGGCGGGGCCTTCCCAAGCCAGGAGCTCCTTCAGGAAACTGGGAACGGGGGAACAGCAGGAGGTGATAAACGGGCGGTGAGGCGCAGGCAGATGCCAAGGGGCCGTGGGCTCTCACAGGCTGACCCCGAGTGCAAGCACCCAAGATTGAATTTGGGTATCGATGATCTAATTATTAATCTACAGAAGCCATTCCGACGTGGCCCGTAATGAGCAATCTGTCATCCGTGCTTCTAGGGGGGCCGTGAGAGCCAGGTCCATAGAAAGGGCCATTAAGGTTCTCATAATTGCACGTTGCTGGGGCTTGAGGAATTCTGAACCAGGCCGCTGACCTGCGGTGGTCACTGTGATGGGCTGAGACACATATGGGGCTGCCCACCTCGTGGTGAGGGCACACCTGGTCAAGTGCACTGCATGAGCCATTCTGGCCACAGCTGGAGGAGTGTGGGGGGACAGGAGCAGGGGACCCATCTGGGCACCTTCCTGCATTTTGGAGGGCTGGGGAGGCAGGTGGGCTGGTGCAGCCAGCAGAGCTCTGGTCTACCCTTACCTCCTGCCTGCTTGCCTGCCTCCCACTTCTCAGGGGTCTATATGATCTCAAGCCTGCATCTGGGATAGACATTCACAGGGGTGGTGGCCTCCATCCTCCTGCTTTGTACCTAGAGGTGGAGGCGGTCAGAGGCTGGAGCAGCAGTGCCTGGGCTCTACATGGGCTCTAGCCTAGACTTCTGAGAGGTCTGTGACTTGTGCCCAGCAGACAGGAGGGAGCCCTTGAGTGGGCTGAGTGCCCAGCACAGTCCTGGACACAGAGTAAGGTATTTGCCTAAGGTCCACAGCCAACAGTTGCCAGATGCTCTGGGAAGTGATGCGAATCCGAAGAGGACCATCTGCTGGGAGCACCCTGCTCTGAGTAATGCCAACAGTGCGGTGGGGAGACAGGTGGGGGTGCACATGCACCAGGAGCATGTGTGCCCCAGCCCAGACTCTGAGCACCCACTGAGGAGGCAGCCAGAAGGTCAGGAGTGAAGATCTTGGACCTGTGGCTGCCTCCACGGAGGGCTGATGAGAAGCAGGAAGCGGAGGGAAGGTCTAGGAGGGACCGAGTGAAAGGTCTTCCCAGCCAGTTCCACTTGGGCAGCAGAAGCCTCCCTGCGCTCAGCTCGTGTTTTTATTCACACCCCCACTGCCTCTCTACTTTCGTCCCACTCACATGCCCGAATCCTCCCTCTCGGCCTGCGCCACCTTGTTCAAGTGCCATGGTTGGAGTTGCACAGAGCAGGAGGCCCCTTGGAAGCCCCATTGGCATTTCCCAGGGTGAAGACAGTGACTGTGCCAGAGAGGGGCCGGCCTTGGCTGCTCCTGTAAACCCTGGGCGCCTTGAACGCCGGATCCTGCAGACTTGGACCAAGTCCCCAGACTTCTTCCATGCAGCTAAGAAATGGCGCTAAGAAATGGCAGCAGGGGCTCCCGCCCTCCCTTGCCGTGCACAGCCAGAACAAACACTCAGGTGCTGGAGCCCCACTTCCTGCCGGCCCCCTGCTCTCAGTCAGCTGCGCCCGGGGAGTCTGGGATCCCTGAAAACACTCCTAAATCACTCAGCGAGAGCAGCTCCACGCACGGCCTGGATATTGGCACGCAGCCACGTTGCTGCTTGTTTTCAAGCTCTCGGCGGGGGGCAGCACCTGTGACTGACCACCAGGGCTCAGGGGTCACCGCCCTGCCGGGACGGGCGCCAGGATGGGGTGTCCTCTCAGGAAACGTCTGGATCTGCCCCGGGCCAGTCAGGCCCCTCCACCCTGGCTCGGAACCAGGCCAGCCCCATCGCAGACCTGAGCCCCGTTCATTGCTCCAGAGCAGAGAGTGAGGGGTTTGGTCCCCATTACCCAGCCCCCCGTCTGCCGCCCACCCTGTCTCTTCTGGCCTCACAAGAGCTGGAGCTTGGCAGAGGTCCCCTTTCCTCCCTCAATCAGACAGTGCATTTCCAGAGGGTCATGAAGTGCGTTCCTGGGAAGGGGCAGTGGTGAGGGAGTGGCCGGTGTTCCCCGAGAGGCCCCAGGCCCACTTCCTGCCCTATCACTGCAGTGGCAGCTGGCTGGGCTGATAGGCAGTGGGTGGGCAGGCCTGATAGCCCAGAGCCAACCCATGACCACATCCATCGGATGCATCAGCCCCTGGTTGGGAGCTGGGAATGATAGGTGGGCGTCGGCGGGCTAGGGGCCATGTGAGTGTGTGGGGGCTGGGTGAGGTGAATGTATGTGGGCTTTTTTCCTCTGACCATCTGCAGTGGGGGGACCCTGTCTAAAGTCCCCCCCGAAGGTGAGATGCTCACACCTACAGAGGGTGTGACTCAACAGCCCTCAGCACGGCTTGGGCCCACAGAAGCAGAACCTGCCCCACCAGGTCCAGGCTGCCCAGATTCACTGCCACACTCAGGGCCAGCAGTCTGGCCTGAGGACAGAGGGGCCATCTTCAGGCATCAGCACAGTGTCCTGCCTGGGGACAACAGCTGCGCACGGTCAGTTTTCGCTGCTGGACACGGCACATCTGCCCAACTGCCCTGATGCTATGGTGGCTGCCCAGGTCCCACTCCAGCCCTAGTGCAGCTGCCCCCTCTCCCTGTTCCCCAAGACCCTCCCCTCCCTTCTCTGGCAGCTGCTGAGTGCAGGGTGGGGGTATCCTGTGCACCCCCAGGCCAATGGCCCCTGAGTGAGGTCTGTTCTTGCAACCCTCAGGAGATCAGTGCTTTGGCAAGTCCTTGGGTCTGATGCCGACTTGGAACAAGTTTAAGGGCCTCCTTTGAGATAGGAATTTTTTTCAACCTTGGTGAGGGTCCAGCGATCAGTGCTCCAGTTCGACGGGTGTCATAGCAGGTTTCTCCCCCGTGCAGGTCACATGTGAATCCTCCCTCTGAAACCCAAGCCCACTCTGCTCTACCTTCTGGGCTGAGGGGAAGGGCAGGGACATTATTCACCATGTCCAGATGTCCCGGGACCACCCCTGCCCCAAGCACACAGGCCCAGCTCGCCCTGAATGGAGAACTGACAGCTGGGCTAAGTCCACTGTTTCATGTTCCTCACGCCACATGCATCGAACCATAGCCAGATTCTGCTTGGAACCAGCAGAAAAAAGTCTGTCACTGCTGCTTTCAAAAATTTTCAATTTTCTGGAGCTCTCAATTTCTAGATCAGTTTTAGGACCCTTTTGGGTCCATTTTGGAGGGACTGGAACCAGCCCCAATTGAGACAGGGGCCCTGGACTGATCCCTGCTGAATCCCCTTCACTGCCATTTTTGTGGTTCTTTTAGTGTATCCTGGTGTCTGCTTCATGGCCCCAGAGTGGAAGCAGGAGCAGGTTTCCTGTTGACAGCTGCCAGGCCCTCTGGCCCACGGCACTGCCTGCGGCTGTACCTCGGGATTTTCAGTCTGACTGTCCCATGCAGCGTGAGAGCAGAATAGCCGCCCACTCTCACATTTCAACTGGTCTCTTAATTCATCCCTTCAATTTCATCAATGTCTTCGTGCCTGTATCAAGCATCTCTGCTGTGGGGCACCCATAAAACAACCTTTTCTTCTCGATCACTTTACTTGTTACTGGTCATAAAATGGCCTGGCTAGCAGCCGTTTTTCGACTTGAAGTTCATTTTGTTTGCTATTAGCATAGGCCCTCCAGATGTCTCTTAGTTAAATTTGCATGGTATATATTTTCCACCCTTTCACTTTCAGCCTACGTGTGCCATGCATCTATTTCTGTCTTCTATGGACAGCGTACATGGAACGCAGCATCTTTTTCCAATCCAGTCTGAAACCTTTCCCTTTTTATTGGGGTATTTCGTTCACTCGCATGTAATGTGATTTGATAGGGCCTAATGTGTGTTTTCCATCCTGCTATTTTCTTTCCAGGCCTGTGGTTTGTTTTGTTGTTGCTCTGTGCTTTGTCAGGGGCCCTGTGAGTTGGACGTATATTTTCTAGTGTATTGTCTCAATGCTTTCTTCATCTGGTTGTGTGAAGTTACTTTTTCAGCTGTTCTTCTGGAGATCACAACAGGCATCTTTACATTTTAAAGCCGGGACTGAAGTGATAGTACAGTGAGGAGGGCATTTTGCCATGAAATGTGGCTCCTGGCACCCCACATGGTTCCCCTGAGCACCATCAGGAGTGATCCTGGAACGAGCCATGAGTAAGCCCTGAGCACTGCGGGATGTGGTCCCAAACCCAAATAACAACAACAATGAGAACAACCACCCACATTTTAAAACAATCTATTTCAGAATACACTAGCATCTCTCACATAAAAACCGAGCTCTGATAGTTTCTCTGAATTTCCTTAAACAAATAACATCTTTTTCTTAAGCAAATAAATTCCTTAATGGAATCTCTGTGAGATATAGTCACAAAGTTGGTCGTGATCAAGTTTAAGTCATACAATGTCCAACACCCTTCACCAGTGCACATTTCCTGCTACCAATGTCCCCAGTTTCCCTCCCACTCCCCCCTTCCCTCTCACTTGCCTCCCTCTGTGAGCAGACATGTTTCATGTTCTCTCTCTCTCTCTCTCTCTCTCTCTCTCTCTCTCTCTCTCTCTCTCCTTTACACACTGGTTTTCAAATATTGTTACTGCAGGGATATCATTCTTTTACTTTCCCTCCTCTCAGCATCTAGTTCTTGTTCGGAGGAATCATGCCTAATTCTCATTGTCATAGTGGACTCTTCTCTGCCCTAACTACACTCCCCATTCTTTGTGGTGAGCTTCCTCCCTTGGACTGTTCCTCCTGGCCCCTTGTCTCTAATTGTTGTCATGAACTTTTCTTTTTTTTTTTTTTCTTTTTTGGTTTTTGGGTCACACCCGGCATTGCTTAGGGGTTACTCCTGGCTCTATGCTCAGAAATCGCTCCTGGCAGGCTCAGGGGACCATATGGGATGCCGGGATTCGAACCACTGTCCTTCTGCATGAAAGGCAAACGCCTTACCTCCATGGCATCTCTCCAGACCCTCATGGACTTTTCTTAACTAAGATTTTTCAAATAAGTTTGTGCTGCCTTTTTCAACAGTTTTTGTGTCTTAGCTTACACCCAGGACTGCTTGGAGTAAAGGGATGAGGAGGGCAACTACATGCTGTCCTATTCGTACTATCTGTCCGTGGCTGACCAGAACAGTGTCCCATTTTCTCACATCAACCTGGCTTCCGTGTGGCCTGTGCCAGGCCAGCTGCTACTATTCTCTGTGCCTGTTCATGATGGATGGCGGTCGTGACCTTTCATTTTGGCTTTGGGGCCACACCTGGAAATGTGGTCAGGAATCATCCCTGGTGGTCTCAGAGGACCATATGGGGTAGTGGGGATTGAACCCAGATAGGTCGAGTAAAAGGCAAGTGTCCTATCCCTGTACTATTGCTGTGGCCCCAAGTTTTGCTAGATTTTTACTTCTTTCTGAACAGTTGTTTTCCCTCCATCTTTTTACATATACACTCTATTGCCAGTCACACTTCTGCTCCCGGCTCCATCGCCCCCCTCAACTCTGTCTCCTGGCTCCATCACCCACCACACTTTTGCTGCCCAAACTTCTACCCCCGGCTCCATTGCCTATCACACTTCTACCTTGGTGCCATCACCCACCATATTTCTATCCCCAGCTCCATCACCCACCACACTTCTACTCTGGCTCCACTCACTGGCTGCCTTCTGCTTCATGATTGCCAAGAAGTCAGCTGGCAACTCATTGAGGAATTCACATGACTTGTTCTTTTTGGCATTGACAGACCAGGTGGTTTCTCTTCCTCATTACACAAACTGAGGGCTGGTCTCTTTTGCTACTTTCTCCATTCTCTCTTTGCTCCTCTCTGAAGTTTGGCATTGTTGTCTCTAAGTGTGAGTCTTTCTTTGCATATATCCTGCCTGAGAGTTCTTGGCCTTTGTGGGTTTGCCATCACATTCGGGTAGATTTAGGTCATCATTTTTTCTGCATTTTTCTGCCTCTTTAGCTTCTCTTCTCACTGCATGTGTTTGTGTATCTTATATACACACACCTGTCCTTTCATTGTAACTTCGTAGTTTAGGTGGCATTAATGTTCATGAACTACACGTGCATGGTTACCTCATCCATTGCCACCGGCATCATTTCCCTTCCACAACCCCATATGTTTCTTTCTACTGTTATCTTTTCTTTCTATTCCACTGCCTGCATCATCTCTTCAAATGAAGTTTGCCGCCACCATGTTTGATCTATTGGAGGTGGTCCAGCCGGCTTCATGAATCTTCATTTCAGTTATTGTTCTTTCAGCTCTTGAATTTCTACTTGACTCCCAGGAGCCCGTTTTCGTTTTCTCCACCACCATGTTTCCCACTTGCTGACACACAATGCCTCATTTCCTCAGGGTTTCCTCTGACCCCTGGGCCAACCTGCTGGGACTGTGCCAGGCCTGTTTCCAGAGCCAATACCTGGCCTGTCAAGGGCATTAATTTGTGCTGTGGGCTGTCCTCTCAGACTTCCCTACATGTCACATACGTGTCTGACATTCTAGACCTTGTGCTGAAGCCACATGGTCTCAGACTCTAGTGGGACCTGGTACTACTTCTGAGCTCTTTCCCCACTGGCTGTGGCTTGTTTGATTAGCTGAGGCTAATTCTGTGTTCTGTGTTTTCTGCAGAGTGTGGTCACTCATTTTTCAGTTCCCCTTTTAACAACTACACCTGTCTTCCTAGTGGTTGTTCACTTCAGGTTAGCATAGCTAAAGGCCTGTGATCCTCAGTTGAGCACTTCCAATAAATGCCTTGAGCCTTCAGGAGTCCCATGTACACAAGTGTGTGGGAGTGCGTAGCAGGGCCACCTCTGTTGGGTCTATGTGTGATCATGAGGCAGAGCCCTGTATGTCAGGATTTGCATGTGTATGATCATGGGGCAAGGCCCTGTTTGTTCTGTCAGGATGTGTGACCATGGGGCATGGGGCAGGAGGTTGTGTTTGAGAGAGAGAGAGAGAGAGAGAGAGAGAGAGAGAGTGAGAGAGAGACAGAAAGAGAAAGAGAGAGAGAGGGAGAGAGAGAACAGTTTTCAAGGCCAACCATGAATGACTGTTGGGTCCCTCTCCCCAGGTCTGGTACATGCCATCATCTCATTTCTGGAACATGTGATGTTTTTGGACACATGTGTCTAAACATTTTAGACATGTGTGTGGTCACCAAGTATCTGTGAGCAGTTTCATCTGTGGCTTCAGGCATGCCCTGGGTGGTCTGGCAGGAGCTTCTGCATAGAGACAACAGGTACTGACACAGGCTGAATCTTGGCACTCTAGGGAGCCTGACCGAGGAGCGTCCCTGCTGGGTGGACAGGGTAGCCCTAGGAATTGAACATGATGACCAGTTTCCTAGGAGAAACTTTCAGCATGATCTGCCCCTTGCTGACTCTCAGGCTAATGGTCTTGTGATTTTTGCTCCTGGGGTGGAGCTGTCCCCTAGGTGCATCTCCCTATACTATGGAATCCCACCTTGCTTCCAGTCCTCTCTGAGGCACCCTAGTAATTTCAGGGGTTCTAAGAAAGAGCTGTGGCCTTGTAGCTCACAACACTACCTGCATCCCAACCTCGGAAGACCAGAGTCCCCTGAAATGAGGGAGAGGCATTGTCTGGAACCTGGCCTTCTGACCAGTTCACACTGCAGTCTGCCCAAATGCCCATGATCACTTTGATCCTGCTCAATGGGACCATGGCTCCAGGGACACATGCAAACTAAGGCTCCATGAACACATATGTAAACTACGGCTCCAAAGAACATGTGTGCTAACCACAGCTCCAGGACACACGTGAAAGCCACAGCTTCATGAACACATATGTGAACCACAGCTGCAGGGGACACACTTGTGAACCATGGATCTGAGAGGGACGTGTGTATGTCACAGCTCTGAGTTATACAAATGTGAGTCATGGCACACACTTGTGAGTCATAGCTCTGGGACACACATGCATGAATCTCTCTGGAACATGTGTGGAGTTGCCATCTCAGGGGATAAATGTGTGAATGGCCATTTGGGGGGAAACACACAAGTACAGATCATGACTTGGGGGACCACTTCAGGAAGAAGCAGGGTGAGCTCAGGATGGTGCTTAGGGCTCTCTGTTGTGACAGTGCCAGGTGGCAGGTAGTGGTACTGCCAGCTCAGGGTGGGTCACTACAGTCCCATGACTCACATACATCTCTGCCCACCTGGTGGACACAAGGGTGAGGGACTAATGGCTCCTGAGGAAGCACATCAAGAAACTGCACCAGAGGTCACTCCAGAGGGCCTGTAGGGTCATGGGAGGAAGGAGAACTCTTCCTTACTCCTTCCCAATCTGCTCTTTTCCCAATCATGGGAGGAAGGAGCACTATCTCTCACTCCTTTCCAATCTGCTCTCTTTCCAAACACAGGCCAAACTCCAAGGCTCTCAAACTAGCCCACCTTGGTATGTGGGCACCAAGACTCCCTGGTGCCTTCACTGGCACATGGCTCAGGGCACATGTGTAGAGCAGGCCAGCAGACAGAAAATGAGTGTGGAACTAAGCAGGTATGACTATAAGTTAAGGTCGGAGGTCCCTGCTGACCCTGAACCTTATCTCCAGGCTTGCTTGTCTGTGAGACACTTGAGTCAATGACAATCATACACTCTGTCTTAACCCCAGTCCCCTCGATGACCATTGACTATGCTGACACTGACTTTGCACTCTGACCGAACACTAGTCCCTTCAATGACTGCTGACCACACTGTCGCTGAGCACCAGTCCCCTAGCTGACCACTGGCCACACACTATCACACCATCAGTTTCCTTGCTGACCGCTGGCCATCTAAGGTTGTGTGTGAAATCATTCACTTCCCCCTTTGATTCTACTTGTCCTAAGGCCCCCAACACAAAACACACATGCACAATGCCAGTTTTTTGCTGTTCACACTCTGCACTTCTCTCCCTCAGGTGGAGCATCTGTGACACTCATCCAGGGTAATGCCCCTGGACCAGAATTGAGTAATAATAGTAATAACAGAAGGGCCAGGACACATATGTGTCCCACCATGAGCATCCACACTGGGCCCCAGAATATGCCTGCATCTCTCAGCACCTCCACCTTGGGGGCTACACTTACATCATCAGGCCCATCAGGGCCCTTCCTTCCCCGGGAGACTGCAGCCCAGCCCACACTCAGGCTCACTCTGGCCGTGGGAGGCCATTGTGAGACTAGGGACCACTCAGCCCTCTCTGCACAGCTGCTCATGTTGGTGCTGTTCTGGGACACTCAGCCCTCATGTAGGCCTCTGCCCTCAGTAGGCATGGGAAGTAAGTCATAGCTGGCCCTGCCCTGGTCAAGGGCCTGCAGCTGGACATGGAAGGGCCTAGAGGGCTGAGCATGTAGGATCTCATTTTGCGTCCACATCTTGGGATCCTCTCTGTCTGAAACGCTTCTGTGGCAGACAGCTCCCGGCTATCTAGTAGAGTACCCGTCTGTCCAGGGCAGCTCCTCGTCTGTTCTGGGCAGTGCTATCTGTCCCAATTGGCTCCTTGCTCATGTGTCCTGCAGAGGTTCCTCATATGTCCTGAGCAGTTCCTCATGTGTCCAGTGCAGGTTTCTCGTGTTCTAGGGCAGTTCCTCATGTGTCCTGTGGAGGTTCCTCCTGTGTTCTGGGGCAGTTCCTCATGTGTCCTGTGGAGGTTCCTCATTTGCCCCAGGGCAGTTCCTCATGTGTCCCGGGGCAGTTCTTCATGTGTCCAGTGGAGGTTTTTCATATGTCCCCGGGAAGTTCCTCATGTGTCCTGCAGAGGTTCCTCATGTGTCTCGGGGCAGTTCTTCATGTGTCCCAGGGCAGTTCCTCATGTGTCCAGTGGAGGTTCCTCATGTGTCCTGGGACAGTTCCTCATGTATCCCGGGAAAGTTCCTCTTGTGTCCTGTGGAGGATCCTCATGTGTTCTGGGTTCCTCATGTGTCCCCGGGGAAGTTCCTCGTGCGTCCAGTGGAGGATCCTCATGTGTTCTGGGGCAGTTCCTCATGTGTCCCAGGGAAGTTCCTCATGTGTCCTGTGGCGGTTCCTCATGTGTTCTGGGGTAATTCCCTATGTATCCATAGGCAGTTCCTCATGTGCCCTGCGGAGGTTCTTCATGCTTCCTGGGGCAGTTCCTCATGCGTCCTGTGGAGATTCCTCCTATGTCTCGGGGCAGCTCCTGATCTACTCTGAGCTGCAGCCCAGGTCCCATGGCTCCTACTGGCTCCGTGCACAGACGCCTGAGATCGCTGTGGGGACGGGAAGCCTCGCCTGGCGTGCTGCCACATGAGTCAGACTTTCCATGAGCAAAGCCTTTGTTCTCCCGAGTGGGAGCATGGCCAGAGGCTGGAGGAATTTGCAGCCCAGACTCAGCAGAGCGGTGCTGGCCGCCTGGCCCACCTGCTTGTTGCTCTAATGACACGGAGGCTTCTGGAAACCCGGGAGTGAGCCAGGAGGGACTGAAAGGGCTGATTGTGGTGAGGCCGCTGGAAGTGGGGGTGAGCAGGGGTGGGGCCATCCGGGCCACACAGGCCCCACATGGGGGAAGGCAGGAGGACACGCCCGTTTCAGAGCCTCCCACAAACCTTTCACAACATCTAGAAACCTTCCCGCAAACGTATCAAAATGGAACCTGCCCTCACACCTCAACAAGGCTGTGTGCTAGAGAATGGGCTCAAGTGACATTGCTCTGTGTGTGCATGGATGTATGTGCAAGAAGAGAAAGGGATTATATGTTGTGAGTCATGTGAGTGAGTTGTGAGCCATGTGGAAGTGTGTATAGTAAGAACATGAGTCCCTTGTGTGAAAAAGAGAACATGGGAGCTCAGAGGGGGACACAGGGACTGTGTGTGAGAGGGAAGTGTGGGAGCACTGAGGGGGATGTGGGCCCAGGTCCAAGCCAAAGCCCTTCATTACATGAGTCCAGTTGACATACTGAGCCATATGTCTGTCCTACCTCTCCTCTCTGGGACCAACTTCAGAAGGGGCTGTGAAGGCCTGTGGCCACATTAGTGGCCAACTCCTACAGGAATCCAGCTGCACAGTGTGGAGTGCTGTGTGTCCACACAGCCAGGGGACGGAAGAAGCCATAGACCAAGGCCAAGGCCAGTGGGGGCAAGTCTAGGATGCACAGACACTCACAGTCTCCTGCCCCACACACATTTCAGGGCTCCCTGCATGGTCCCCTTCCCAGCACTGACCCACAGTGACAGGAAAGATGATCGGCGGCCTTTCAATTAGAGCCTAAGTGGGGCCATCAGAACAGAAAACCAGTCCTAGTATCTACGCAGAGCCTCCAGTGTGACCTCTGGGCAACGTACACAGACCGCTTGCTGTGCCCTAGCTCTTGTGGTCAGCCCCACTGGCTAAATGAGTACGGGCCTCAACCCCACACATAGGTGGTCCGAATACTCTGGAACCTTCCTTGGCCTGTGGCCGGAATTCTCAGATGCTAAGTTACTTTCTAGAGTTTGTGTCCCCACTGAAAACAGGTCCAGGCCATGTCTCCCATCTACAGAACAGCACCCATGGGATCCAGGATGGAGGCAGAGACGGAGCCATACAGAGGATGGGCTTTCAGTGGCAGAAGCCGAAGCAGATGCCTCCCACCTCATGACAGGACCTGGTATCCAGACTGAGCCTGAGGCTGGGGTGGGCCCTACATATGCCCCCCATGGCTTCTAGGCCCTGAGCAGACCGCTGGGCCCCACCTGTCCCTCTGGTCCTGACCTCAGTGCTCAGGGCTGAGGACCCCAGGACCTGAGCTCCTGCTGGAGGTGTTGGACACCTGCCCAGGCCTGTGTGCCCTCTGGGAGGGGAGACAGCACCAGGACCCTCACCCCAAGTCCCTGTTCACACTGACAATGAACACAGTGGTAAAGCCAGGTTCTGTGGGGACACAGGAGCCAGCAGGACAGGTGTGGGGGGTGCCAGCCGGCCGCCTGGCGTAGGCAGTGCCACGGTTAGGGGTAGGGGATCACAGAGCACAGGTCCATCATTGCCCCTCACTGCCCTGACTCCCACCTGGGCACAACTGGCTATAAGCTGAGTGTCGACGAGCCCCAGCCCCTCTGTCCTCCAGGAGAACACAAGGTCGGACCGCAGGGACCCTCCTAGCGCCGTGGAAGGCCCGTCTCTCAGAGGCGCCCGGAAAGCAGCCGTGGGGGCCACATCACTGCCCAGAGGTGCCGTGCTGGGCTGGCCGCCACCTGCCCCCGTGGCTCGGGCACTCACCGTCGTCCAGGTCCAGCTGGTCCAGCTCTTGCGGCTCATGCTTGACTGCCAGGGGCACGGCAGCCAGGCTAGGGTCACCGTCCTGGCTCACCTCGGGCAGCGGCGGGGGCCCGGCGGCAGGAGACGCGCTTGGCGGGGCCTTCGGCGGGCCAGCGGGGCTGCAGGGCTGCAAATAGGCGGGCGCGTGGGTGATGGACGGGAGCCCGGCAGGCGGGCGCGCACAGCCGCAGTCTGGCCGCGGCTCGGCGTCACTCACCTGGGGCTGTAGGGATCCAGGGTGCAGCTGGGGAGCGGCGGGTGGAGGGCTGCCCAACTGGCAGGGGCCAAGCCCTGCTGAGCCCTTGAAGGAGGCCCAGGGCAGAGGGTGGAGCTTTGGGCTGGCGCTGGGCGGTGGGGACATCAGGGTGGGAAATCCGGCCACCAGGCAGGAGGGTGGCTCAGGCAGGGTCATTTGTGGGCTCAGGCCTTGGTTCACTGGCCCGCAGGTCAGGCTGGGCTCGTAGTCATCGGTGGGCTCTGTTTTGATGGCGGGCACTGTAGGAAGCACAAGGGGCGTGAGTGGGATCCAGGTGGGTGTCCCAAGTCCCACCCAGCTACTGCCATGCATCTTCCTGAGCCCATGCAAGGAAAGGGCAAGACCTGCCTGCCTGTCCCACAACTGCTTCCAATACTGGGGAGGCTGTTTCATGTCTATTTGGCCCACGAACCTGAAAGTC
>PVKC010015289.1:0-21554 GCA_004027635.1 Crocidura indochinensis
TACTCGTACATCGCGCTCATCACCATGGCCATCCTGCAGAGCCCCAAGAAGCGGCTGACGCTGAGCGAGATCTGCGAGTTCATCTCTAACCGCTTCCCGTACTACCGGGAGAAATTCCCCGCCTGGCAGAACAGCATCCGCCACAACCTGTCGCTCAACGACTGCTTCGTCAAGATCCCCCGCGAGCCGGGCAACCCGGGCAAGGGCAACTACTGGACGCTGGACCCCGAGTCGGCCGACATGTTCGACAACGGCAGCTTCCTGCGCCGGAGGAAGCGCTTCAAGCGGCAGCCGCTGCTGCCCCCCAACGCCGCCGCCGTGGCCGCCGAGTCGCTGCTGCTGCGCGGAGCCGGGGGCGCGGGGAGCGCCTCGGACCCGGCCGCCGCCGCCGCCGCCGCCGCGCTCTTCCCGCCGGTGCCGCCGCCGCCCCCGCACGCCTATGGCTACGGTCCCTACGGCTGCGGCTACGGCCTGCAGCTGCCGCCCTACGCGCCGCCCTCCGCGCTCTTCGCCGCAGCCGCTGCCGCCGCTGCAGCGGCCGCCGCCTTCCACCCGCACTCGCCGCCCCCGCCGCCGCCGCCGCAGCCGCCGCCCCCGCACGAGCTGGCCCGGACCGCCTTCGGCTACCGGCCGCACCCGCTCGGCGCCGCGCTGCCCGGCCCCCTGCAGGCCTCGGCGGCCAAGGCGGCCGGGCAGGGCTCCGCGTCGCTGGCGCGCTCGCCCTTCTCCATCGAGAGCATCATCGGGGGCAGCCTGGGCCCGGCCGCCGCCGCCGCTGCCGCCGCCGCCGTGCAGGCCTCGCCCGCGCCCGCACCCGCACCCTCGCCCGCACCCGGCCCCGGAGGTAGCTGCGCGGCTCAGGCCGCCGCCGGCCCCGCCGCCGCGCTCACTCGCTCGCTCGTGGCCGCCGCCGCGGCCGCCGCCTCCTCCGTGTCCTCGTCGGCCGCCCTGGGGACGCTGCCTCCCGGGGCCGCCCTGTCCAGCGTGGAGACCTTTACCGCCCGGATTTCCAATTGTTAACGGCGCGCTCCGAGCTTGGAGCGAGCAAGCGCGCGCGCGGGCCCAGGAAGGAGAAGGTAGGGATCCTGGCTCCATGGTCCACCTGGGCCGGTCGGGGTTGCGCCCCGGCGCGGCCCCTGCAAACCGCTTCCCACCTTTTTTGTTTTTGTTTTTGTTTTTTCTTCTCCCCTTTCACCCATTGGAGCGACCTAGGAGACTGTGTGCCTAGGCGACAGTCCCAGCGCACTTTGGGTGGTTCGGTGGGTGCCGGTATTTATGCAAAGTCGCCGTAGTTGGCAGCCCCCTACTCTTGTGTGCGTTTCGGGGTTCGCCCTGACCCGGTACTAGTGGGTTTCCTTGACTTTGCGGGGGAGATTGAACATCCACAGCAACAATAACAACAACAACAAAAAAACCTAAGCCTTTTTGAGGTTTAGAGATTCTCAGGTTCAGGTGTTAAAGACTTCAAAAAGTGCAAAAGAAGAAGAAAGCAAAAGTAGGAAAGGTCCCGAACAGTGCCAGTCCAGCAATCCCTCTTTTTTATTTTTGAGGACATTTGTCGGGTGTACTTTTTTTTTTTTGTGAAAAGAAAAAAAATTGATTTAACATGTTTACACAAGGAAAAAAAAGAAGTACAGATTATCCTTTCTTATTTTAACCTGTGTTTTGTATCATAATAGACACGCGGAATTTTAATTTTGTACTGACTGCGTATTCTTTACAAGGATTATTGTAAATTTTACTGGCGAACTATTGTACTATTATAATGTAAGATTTTTACACCTTTTTTCAGAAATAAAATGCTTAATTTTCAAAAAAAAAAAGTCCGCCAAAATAATTGGATTCGGCGCCCCCCCCTTCTTATTTTCTTTTCTTTTCTGCTGATGGTCTTATGAAATGAGTAGAAGCCTACTATAGAGCAGACTGAAATATTATTTTCAAAGAGAATTGAACAAAAACATCGTGCCATGTTTTTTCAGTTACTCTTTCTAAGTCAAAGCCATTGCAGGAGACCAGAAATTGTTTGTAAATGACTACCAATAAACGAAGTCACTTTGGCATACATTTTTAAATCTCTTCTCCTCCATGTCCAAGAGCCTTAAGGCTGTTTAAAATTGAAGCCATAGTTGCTTTAAGATAATAGAACTTTTATTTTGTGCTTCCAACTTGATTTAATTTCCACACTCTATTGAGCACAATATTATATCTGTAAAAACCCTCTTTCTATATAAATTAAAAACCAGTAGAAAAGTTTTCAACAGAGATGATTGTCAGTTAAATGACTTTAAAGTCCCCAACAAGAAAATATGTACTCATAAATTGTATTTGAAAGCTCAGAAATGTTAAGCTACTATTGTCTCCCCAGAAGCAATTCTAATAGTATTGTATAAATTATTTTACCCTATAAGCCAGCCTTAGCATTCTAATTCTAGTCTAAAAGAATAAATTAGGGCAAAGATAAATGTCTTCAATTTGGGACTTGCACTTGCTTTAAAGAATATCAAGTACATCAGGTGCTTATCACAACAATTTAGGTGAGTTAGAATATGTTTCCAGTTTTTAAGTGCTCTTATTAACTAGAAGTTGGCAATTTTTTAAAAAGTTGTAAAATGAGTTTTGATTACAAGTGCTATTGTGTGGTCTAAATAAAGCCAAGACAGATGTAATATGTAGTATAAGTTACCATTTTTCAACCAAGAACCAACCCTGCAGGATATTCCAAAAGGGCCATGCGTGGAAATTGTATAATTGGGGTGGGGGAGTTCTACCACATGAAGCTGGGGGGAGCAGGAGGAACCACAGGAAGGAAACAAGGTCAGAAGGGGTCCACAGTCAAGACAAGATTGCCAAACACTAGTTTAAAGGCTTTCTAGAGGTTAAATCTGTTTACTTCTTTCCCCCAGATATTTGGGCAGGTGTATAGGTGTATAGGTTTGCAGATTTAATCTAGTAGATTAATGAAGTTGTATTAGAGACCATTATTAAGCAGTAACATTCACTCTTGCCTTCCTGTCTTCTGGAGCCCCGTTTTAGGGAGGACAAAAGTCACAGCCTCAAAGTAAATTCGGGGGGGAGGGTTTCTTATGAGCTGTTAGGGAGAGATTACAACAGTTCAAAGTAAACACCCTGCTCCTCAAATTGTCACTAAGTACATAGATACAAGTGAAAATATGATTAGCACAAAACCTTAGGTGCAAAAGTGACTGTAACTCTATGCCTGCCTCTGCAGGTCCATAATGCAGAGATCTGAGAGTAATTACAAGAACCCGAGAAAAAACAAATAGGCAACATTATTACTCATATTTGCTTGAGGTTCGGTGTTCCAAAATAGGATAGCCCCAGTTATCGTTGTCCAGATACCCGCATCTTTAAAAAGTGCTAGGTTGGGCTCTATCTCCCAGGCTTTTAGGACCCCTAGAGCTGTCTAGTGCCAGTCTGCTGGCTTGGATCCAGAGTTGGGACAATGCGGGGTTAGGGGGAGGCATCCTTATTTACTCCTTTTGGTGCAGACATCACGGAGCTTCTGTGACTTGAGTTTCTCTACCTTCTCAGTTTGGATTACAGCTGTCAACTTTGCTAGCCCTGTGGGCTGAGCTGGAAGGTGAGCCCCCTTGGTGGAGGGTCATGGACTGGGTGAAGTCATACTGTGAGAAGTGGGGGTTGTGGATCACTGGGTCAGGGCCTTGGACTGGACAGGAATGGGCTCTGGGCTGGGCACCCCTCTAGCCAGGAGCTTGCCCTGTTAGGCCACAGTCCAGCAGGTGCTGGAACAAAGGACTCGGGGCTCTGGACTCTCCGGCCTTTGAGGGGCCAGGACCGCTCCTCTCAGGCTCCTCATTCGCATGCAAATCTAGCTCTGGCCCCCTTTTCTTTGAAGGCCAACAGAAGGATGTTTGTATGTTTGTAAGGACAAGGCCTGCTTAAACAAGCCTTCCTCAATAGAGTGGGTCTTGAAAAATAAACCCGTTGGACAAACATTGGCCACCAGCTCTCCTCCTGCCAACTACAAAGTGTGGATTTGCTACAACTCATTAACCCGGCGCTTTTTTCCCTTCTCCTTGTTTCTCTGCTCATCAAACGCCCCAGAGTTCCCTGAGACAAACGAGTGAGTGAGCAAGCTGAGGTGCAGTCCGGAGGGACTTGCAGTTAATAGGGAGAGGGATCTATTGGGGCTAATGGCTCAGGCCGCTCCCAGAGGAGGACCACACAAAAAGAGCCTCTGCATTCAGGGCTCTGTTGTGTGCAGGTTTAATCTGCAGCTCCTGCAGCCTGTGCACTCCAAGGCCAGGCCTGTGCCGCCTGATGGATGGAGCCGCTCCTTGTACCACACAGGGTGTCACGACCCCACATTGGCTCTTGGCGAATTTCTTCTTTTTTTCTTCACCGGTGATTATTTATTTTAAAATAAGAAGCTAAGCGCTTCTGCTCTTCGACTTTTCTCTCCATACTCAAACCGTACATTTATTTAAGAGCCACTTCTCTTCCTCTTAAGAGAAAAGAGCATGGGGGAGGGACATGGAAAAATTGTAAGCTCCTGTGCCACTCTCACTAACCTGGTTCACCCCTGTTCCTGTCCAGTGGCCCTTCCTGCCCAAACTCACTGTTGCTGGAACCCAAACTCTAGCTACATCTACTATGGGAATTCTTTTAGTTAACATGGAAGCATCCATCTAGTGGAAAGGTTTCTGCTCATCACCGTTTTCTTTGGCTTTATGTTGTGTTTAAACTCACCAATTCTTCGTGTAGCATGTCCTCTGAGAGAGCCGGGGGAGGTGGTTATTCTGCTGTAAGGTGATTATTTTGATGGAATACCAGCCTGTGCCATTTATTAAAAGCTGTCCGAGACCCTGGTGAGGCTCTGCCTGTTTTTGTTTTTCTCTCTCTGGCTCTGATGGCTCTGATTTCCTTGCATGACCAAGGAACCAAGCTTGAAGCAGCTAACAGTGTTATTACAAGTGCCATTGATGGGTAGGGAGCTGCTCTGATTAACCTGAGCCCGAAATGAGTGACACTTATTACACCTGAAACTGCAGTGCTGACTGTATGTTTTCTTTTCTTTTCTTTTTTTTTTTTTTTGTGGTTTTTGGGTCACACCCGGCAGTGCTCAGGGGTTACTCCTGACTCCATGCTCAGAAATTGCTCCTGGCAGGCACGGGGGACCATATGGGGCACCGGGATTCGAACCGATGACCTTTTGGATGAAAGGCAAGCACCTTACCTCCATGCTATCTCCCGGGCCCCTGACTGTATGTTTAACTCACACTTGCTTTTATTACTAATAGGAAAACATTTTGGAGACAAATGAAAAGTCTTATCAACATTAAACTCAATCCAGATAAAAACAATTTCCCAGAAACCATCCAGGACTATTCATCTAGTGTGGGATAAGCAGGATTGCAGGGCTCAGACCCTTTACAGAACTATACTGACCAGGAATGGGCCAGGAGCTCAGAGAATGTGTGAGCCAGCACTACAGTCCCCTTTCTCATCTCTGTGGGGGTCCTGATGGTGCACCTGGGTCATGCATGCATGCATACACACAAATGTGCTGTGTGCACACACACACAGGCATGCATTTTCAGATGCCACTTGCTTCCCCAAACCCCTCTGATTTTGTGCATGCTTTCTATCTGAATGCTTTTGGTGTCACAGCCAGTGAAACATAGTGTGTTTATAGGGCCACGAATGTAAATGTGTAAATATGTTTAGTGTAAAATCTGGCCCTTCAACCTTAGCAATAAATACCCTGCCAGCTCGGATACGATTACATTTGACAGAAAGATGGAGAATCTGATCGTGACCAGCTGCTCAGGGTTCTTTGGGGCTGGTACTTTCCCAACTGAATCCACATCTCAGATAATTTCTTTGCACGTCACAGCTCTGTGATCACATCTTTGGACAGGGAGGGTGCTTTTCTTTTTGTTGTCAACTCCTCTGGGATGCAAGACACTCCCTAGTTCATCTCTCCTGCTGCTTTATTAGTAAATTACTATGCAATAACAGACACACAGAGAGATAGACATTATCATAAAACCCTTTTGGAGTCCCAAGTGAGTTTTCAGGTGTGATAGGAAAATTAGAAGAAACAAGCAAACAAAGACTGTGATTAGGGACTGGAGAGATTAGATAGTTGATAAGGTATTGGCCTTGTTCCTGACTTACCCCGATTCGATTTCTCCCCACTGAGAACATCCATGTGTGATTGTTTAATACTGACTCAGGAATAAGCCCTGACCACTGGGTGTGGCCCTCAAACAAAAAAGACAGTGAGCTCTGACCTAACATCTATAATTTCCTCACATTAATGGCTATCACATTAACCTTAAATGCTTTCTGAGCTGTATTGAGTTTTGCAAAGTAAGCATTTTAGGGAGGTAAGTCTAGCAACATTTAATACAGGGGCATGGCCAGATGATATATCTAAGCAGCAGCTGATGTTACCGGCATCCCAGAAACACCTTTCATGTCTGTTTTACATAGTAACTCTCTGAAAGAGCTTTCATTAATATTCCCCTCAAGTACACTGTGAAATACTGAATTTAAGAGTTATTGCTGACCCCATTTACAAATAAAGACATTGATATATAAAGATATGAAGTGACATGCCCAAGGACACTGCTATTAGAATGTTAGCATTTAAATTCCATTTTTGTCCAGTTTGTTGTCATCATTATGATATATTAAGCACCTGCCATAGCAGAATGATTGTCTTTGAGTTCACTATATAGAGTCATTTATTTCCTAGACATTTTTTGCATTCTTGCTAGACCCTCTTCCTTGCCACCTCTACTTCTATCTTACCAGAGAGAAATACTGCAACCCTTTGGTTTAGATGTGCTTAGAATTCACAACTAATCATTTCATGTACATCAGCTTTTGTTTTTTGTTTTTTGTTTTTTTTTTGTTTTTTTTTTGGGTCATACCCGGCAGCACTCAGGGCTCACTCCTGGCTCTATGCTCAGAAATCGTCCCTGGCAGGCACAGGGAACCATATGGGATGCCAGGATTCAAACCACTATTCTTCTGCATGAAAGGCAAACGCCTTACCGCCATGCTATTTCTCCAGTCCCACATCAGCTTTATTGACATGGTAGTTGTAGTATCCACCAACCCCAATGGCCTCCCTTTTCCTTTTGCATCAGAATAGTTTTTAAAATACACACAGAACTTATCTTTTACTTTTGCACTGTTTTTTCCTTTCTGCTACTTAGCTCCTTATTCTACCAAACAAAACCTTTTGCCAATCATATCTTTATAACTAAACTTAGGGTCACATCTTCCTTTTCCATGTGGAAAATAGGAAAATATGTAGGTGTTAGATCAACTGGTCTAGCATTTAATGAGAAAACATACTTTTTTTTCCCTTAGAATATGCACATCCCATCTGACACCCTCTCAAAGATGTTGTGGCTTGAGCTGGTTCCTTTAGCCCCAGCACAAATCATCTAATACACTGAGAAGCCACTTCATTAGGGAATTCACCTACCTGGCCAGAAAGCTCCATAAAATGCTTGGGGGTGGGCAGGAGCAGGGAATTCCAGATCACTTGATCAAATCACACCTTTTGTGAACAGACCAACCTTGACCTGAACAGGAGCTTCCAGAAGGCCAGCCAGGCTTCCCCAGGTGTGCTGGGGCCCAGCCTCATCCAGGCTATCAGGAGCCATTTCTGGTCAGATTGGGAGCTGCAGACTGCAAAGAAAAGGCATAGAACGATCGTGCTAAATGGAAGTGTATAATGGAACAGAAAATGAACTTTCTAGTGAAATGGTGACTTAAAAAAAAATTCTAGACTATGAAACTTGAGAGGTCATGTTGTAAGATAAGTGGTCTAATAGTAAGAAGCTTTATTTTAAGAACCTAGAAATCTGTTTTTGAGTTTGAAATTAGGAGATGATCTGAAAGTCTATTTTCTTACTCTTTTTCAAGATAGATTATTTCCAGTCACATACAACATCCCAGGCTAGGAGAGTCTCATCTGTTATGAGTGTTTCTATAGAACCAGCAAGTAGGTAAGAGAATCAGAAGAGCATCAGATAAGCAATGTGGGAGAGGTTGAACCTGACCCTCCGGTCTGCTAGCTTCTCTCTGTCAGAAGGATCCAGGCACTGACTAAGGGTTCCTCTTATTTGCAACTAATCAATAAGAGACTAAGAGACTGGCTCCCAAAAGGGAGAACTGCCTGGGAGAGAGGCTAATTGAGGCATAAAGAAGTTGCTTTGCATAGTTGTGTGGGGGTTTCCCTAAAGATAAGTAAAAGGCTGATAGGAAGTGACACATTTTTTAAAGGCAATGCTGAAGAATTCCACCATGAGTGAAAAGTAATTTGGTTCTCCATTTTTATTATGCAGAGTCACACACACATATACATATAACCAACAAATTATGTGGTGATCAAGAAAAAAATCAGAATAAAAATCTCCAAACCTTACAGCCAAAGAAGGAATAGGTTGAAATTAAGTGCTAGTTCTATTTTTAAACTCACCGATTTTGAGCATGAAGAGACTGGATTATAAGGATCAAATACAACAATTTATGTGGGCATAATTTGGGAGATAGTAAAACCTATACAAATGTATAGAATGAGGATTCCTTTTTGACACCCCTGCACATCTTTACTCTTCTAGGCACTAGAAGAAGAAAAATCTAAACTTAGAGGTTACTGAAACTATTGTTAGTGCAGTTTTTGACTCTATATAAAAAAACTCATCTTCCACCAAAATTCACATTCTATGAAACAATTGTTACTTAACCAGTTTTAGAAACAATGAGGTCAAAACACAGTGCTTCTTACTGCAGACAGATGTATATTTGGGCAGATAACTTTCTCCTTTCTCCTAAAGTAAACAAACTCCAGTGGTGTCTTAAATCCACTCTTCTCTTTTCTTGCACCATTTCTTTTTTCTAGTCACTTATCTCCTGTTCATCTCTTTAACCTCTAAGCTTTGGAAAGTGGGATTAGCCTGCAGTATTTATTGAGCACCTGCTACATTGCAAATCCCTTTATTTCTGCTTTAAATATAGGAAACAAATGAGAGAATTCTTTCCACACAGCCACCTCTAATAATACAAGAATACATTCACGGAAGGAGGGAATGGAGTCACCACTGCGATGGGGCGGCTGTCAGGTAGGGCAGATACTTTTGAAATTGTTTCCATTTAAAGAACCTTAAAAAATTCAACTGCAGTTTTTTCCCCTCTAGACAAGAGCTTTTTAAGCTTATCCAAGAAACCAAAGTGCCTGTGTGCTAGGGTGAGAACTCAGCTCCAAGTTCCTTGTACACATTTCTGAATGTCCCTAAATTCAAGAGTTACCTGTTAGTGGAACCCCAAGCTGCTAGTTCTTGGGGAGGAACTGAAGAGGAGGAGGACAGGAAGGTGGTCTGTGCTTAGGGTCATCACAAAATGCTCCTCCTCCTTCGAACTGAGAGTGACCTGTCTGGATGGATTTATGTTCACACACAGTCAGTGAAGAGCTAAATATGGAGACAGCGGGAAAGTCTTAGCACACTTTCCACAAGCTCAAACATTTGATTGCAAAGCAAAAACAAGTTTGAAAACAATGCCTGGTATACCTTCTCATGTTAAAAAACAAAACAAAACAAAACAAAAACTTTTACAAGTGAACATTTTTCTACTTGCATAAATTGTAGCACCGGCATAAACTTGGGGATGTAGATTTTAGGGATTCTAGACCACAGAAGTTACATGGACACCTTGTCTGCTTGCAGTTCAAGCTCTGACTTCACCCATGAGCTGTTCTGGCCCTGAACGGAGAGGACAACTCAGCAGGCTCCAGTCTTGTTTTCTTCAAAAACAACCATGGATAGAGGGGGCAAAAATAAATGTCGGGACCTCGGCGTTCTGTTTTTCTATTTGAGGAATTTAATATTTCTTTGCCTTCCTCCTTTTTTCCTCGATGCCTCTTACCCTCCATCTGTATACATAGCAGGGCCCCAGCAACATTACCCCCATCTTCAGAATTATGTGGGATGGGAATCCCGTGTTTCAGGCAGTTGGTGGGTGCTGAGTTGTTATTGTAACTCTAGTCTGTAACTAAATCTCTGGCATGTAATAAATCTCTCCCCAAAGACTTTTGGGTCTTTGATTTGAAAAATCGGATTCCTTTTGTGGAAACAGTTGACAGGAACCCTAAAAGGATTAGTTGCATTCCACGCAGGGTAATTTTTACTGGCAACATTTTGAAACGATTTTGGTCTCTTTCAGACCTTAAACAAGGTCCAGAAAAATGATCTAAGGCGGACTCTCATTGCTTTCCTTTGTCTGTGGGTCCATTTGCCGCCCGTGTCCACATCTCCATTAGGGTTTTGACAGGGTTTTTTTTTTTTTTTTTGCTCCCGAGCTAAAACCGAAATCAATTTCTGGTCACCCGCCCTTCCCAGCCTGCTGGTTCCCTTACCTCCTCTGGCCAGGGGCGCGGGCGTGTTTTCCCAGTGTGGGCCCCTGGAATGAAGCAGCAGCCGGCGCTTAGCCCCTCGGTGACGCCCGCTCAGGGTTAGAGGGGCGAAGGCGAACCCCGGTGGCTGCGCTCCAAGCACCTGGAGTGCGATGCGCCCACGGGGTCACCTCTCCCCAGCCTGGGCGCCCTGGGGCTGGGAGTGGGGAGCGGAGGCGCTCACGGGTGTACCGCGGAACCGTCCTCCAGGATCCGAGGCCGAAGGCGAGTGTTCCCTAAGACCCCTTTGCCCTCCTTCCTCCGTGACCCCCGAGCGGACAGCGCAGAGCGGCGGGGAGAGCTTTCCTGGGGCAGGCGGGTGGACGGCCCTGGTGCTACGCGGACCCAGCTCTCCCTGCCTCCCGGTCTGTTTATTTGGGTGTCAGCGGACTTATCCAGAGCTTAGCCTGCCGGAGGATTTGACCTGCCCGGGGGCGCTTCGGCAGTTCGACCGGGGCTCTGGGCTCTGTTTTTACACCTGCACAAACTCCACCGCACTCCCCGGCCTGATTTATAGTCCAATTAAAGGTTCAGTGTTCTTCGAGCCACCCGCACAGCCCTCCCGTCCCCGCCTCCTGGCGAGCGCAGGAATGCGCCGGCCCGAGGCCCCACGGCGCCCGGACCCCGCGGGAAGGTCCGTCCGGGGAGCGGGGCCGCGAGCCTGGGCATGCACTCAGCCCAGCGACCGCGCGCGGCGCCACCTGGCTCGGGGTTCGGGCTTCGGAGCGTGGGGGTACCGCATCCGGGGTAGGTCGGGCCAGAGGCATCAGGCCAGGCACAGACCCCGGGGACCCCGCTACCGCTCCCTCTCCCAGGCGCTCTAGTCGCACTTCCCAACACGCGGGCGGGCACCCGGGGACCAGCGCGCGCTCGTGTCTCTGGGCGCGGGTCGGAGCCTAGTCCCCGCTCCCGGGCTCGGGGCTCGGAGGAGCGGGTGGGATCCGAGCACGGGCACCGGCCGCCGCCGCCACCGCCTCCTTTTCGGCCTTTTCTTTGCGGATAGAATGAACCACAACCCAGCCGGACTGCGCCCGCTGAAGCCAGCCAGCCGCGGCCCCGTTCCCTCCACCGTCCCACCTTCCTAATTAGGCTAATTAGGGGGGCTCTGGAGGGTGGCGGGGCCGGGGAGACCGAGCCGCGGAGAAGTGGTGAAAAGAGCCCTGAATGGGCCGCGTCGGGGACCCGCGGAGACCCATTCAGCACCGAGTCGCAGTGGCTACATTTAAATCGCAGCCGTTGAAAAGAGGCTCGATTAAAACGCTGGGGGCTCTCACTCCTCTAATTAAAGGATCCCGCGGCGGGTCTGGAGATGCCGGGACGCCCCGCAAACCGGGCCCGCGGACGACTCCCTCCCGCCCGCAGTGGCACGCAGCGCGCTTCCTTCCCGCGGACAAAAGTCCGCCGCCGCCCACCTGTTGTCCGGTCTCGTTCGCCCACCCTAGCCCGCGCCTGCAAGGCAGGCACTACAGAGAAGCCGAACGCCCTGGAGGAGAAAGGCAACCGAGAAAAAGGCAGGATCCCAGCGCCCTCATCTTGTTCCCTGTTTTGTTTTCTGGGGCCACACCAGACGATGCTCAGGGTTTACTCGGGACTGCACTCGGGGATCCCGCCTGGCGAGGCTGGACTTGGGGGTGCGCTTATGGATTGTCGGGGATTGAGTTCGAGTGGGCTGCATGCAAGGCAAACGCCCTTCTCTATGCAGTCGCTCCAGCCCAACACCCTATCCTCCTTTTAAAATTGCATTGAGAGACTTAATATTTTTCTCCCCTTCTTCCACATTTTTCACATTGTGTCTATAGCTCAACCCTCCCCCACATACACACTTAAAAATAAACACGCTGTGGAATGTCCCAGTCTAGCAACTGGGACCTCGAGTGTCAGGTGTCCACTTGGTCCTGGTGGCACCCAGTGGTGCTGCTGCCCAGTTCTTCCAGGGTCCGTCATTTGCCCTTTGGTCACTAGCTTTTTTCTTTACCGAAGTGTGTTGAGCACCTCCTCAGCCCAGTCCCAAGCATTCTTTCTTTAGGTGTGATTCAGTTGATGGCTGGTTCACCTACCCAAGCAAGCCACCGCCTCTGACCCCAGGGTCAAAATATGTGGATTCATATTTTGCTTGATCTTTTTCAGGGGTTAGAAAAAGTCCACCCCCAGCCAGACTTTGGGGGAAACAAGAAAAATAAATGAGAATCTGGGGACACAAGGAATTGCCAGTTTTATGTGTGTGTGTGTGTGTGTGTGTGTGTGTGTGTGTGTGTGTGTGTCTCTGTGTGTGTTGGTGAGAGTGTGGTATATTTCTACCAAAATTTGAAGCACATTTCTCATCATTTTGCCCTAGAATAAAGGTGACCCAAAAGGGTTTGATTGCACACACACACACACACACACACACACACACGCGCTCGCTCCCTTCCTCCTAATCCTTCTTTTTGGAATAGAGCCAGATATTCAAGGAAATATCATCAGGTCACTGTTCTTGATCTTGTTAATTTGGAAAATGGAAGCTCAGCAAAGATGCTATTAACTAAATGTCAACCCACAACATGCAAAATTCCTTGGATCCAAACTTCAGAAATAAAAATAAAATAAAAGATGTCATATGAGTGAAAGGAATCATGGAATTTTTAGAGGCCTAAACAGATCTTAATAGGGTTTTATTGCTTCCACACCCTGCTTCACTATATTTTAGTGTAACAGCTACAATATGCGTGGCATTGCAACATAAATCTAACCCACTTAAGAGCTGGAGGACAGAGAAGAGGAAAGGGATGAGAAAAGAAGTTCACTTGCATTGGGGGAAATTGTAATTTGCAGCATTAAAGCATTTCTGAAAACCTGGATATAAAAAAAAGTTAATCTATTTTGTTTGTGATTTTCTCCTCAAACCTCTTTCTTCGGGTTCAGTTAGTAATTTAAATTTTAATTAAAGAATAACACAGTCCTAACAAGTGCTAAACTCCTAAATCTACACCTGAGTGAATTTGACTTGGGTCAAATTATAAACATTTTAAACATCCCAGAAAATTCATCCAGGCTTCTTTCAGACAACCTTCTCCCTATCCCTAACCACTGTTTTCATTTTCTATCCACATTAGATTGGGTTTAAGTGTTCTTGAATTTTATGTAATGAAATTTATATGAATTGAACAGTATGTACAGTCTTTGGCATCTTTTGTTTTTGAGATTCATCTGTGTGAACTTCTATTTATGAAACAGTATAAACAGCAGGACAATTTAGTCTAGGTAAAAAAAGCAGGGGACAAACACTGGAAAGTGTTTCCTTACTCTGAAATTTTAAACTAACTAAATTAAATTAAAAACAAACACTCGGGGCCCGGGAGATAGCATGGAGGTAAGGTGTTTGCCTTTCATGCAAAAGGTCATCGGTTCGAATCCCGGTGCCCCATATGGTCCCCTGTGCCTGCCAGGAGCAATTTCTGAGCATGAAGCCAGGAGTAACCCCTGAGCACTGCCGGGTGTGACCCAAAAACCAAAAAAAAAAAAAAAACCCAAAAAAACAAACACTCTTCCACAAATACAAACCATTAACAAACCTCCCCATGTACTTTATTATTAGCCAGAAAATACAAATTTCTGATGAATAGTAAGTAATTGAAATATTTTACCTGCAATAATTGTTTAGTGATATTATTTTCCACATGCAGTTGCATGTTTGTAAGCTGTCTGTTGTCATTGGACAACCTGTCAGCCTCTAGAACCAGGAGTGTTAGACCTCCTCCTGACAGAGAAGAGGAAAGCTGGTCACATCAAATTTTCCAACCTCACCCTTGTAAGCCCTCAAAGCAACAGCAGAGGCTTTTGGAATCCTCTCAGAAAGTCTTAATTTTGCAGCTAACCTAACTGACCCTATGGGCCTATAAGCCATTCCATCTGCAACTTCAGTGACAGACCAGTTTTCTTCAGTTCTTTAGACATGAGAGCAACACAGCAAACCTGCAGGAATGTGGATGGTCCCTCCCTCTGTCCCAGCTGTCTCAGACCTCAGCCAGCTCTCCTTGGAGTCCTATCCTCCAGTGCAGTCAGTTTCTAGTCTTCTGGAGATAAAACCAATGGGGGGGGGGATGAGAGAGGGAGAGAGAGAGAGAGAGAGAGGTAGGAGAGACTGAAATGAGTTTTTGATTGTTTACTTCTGGACACTGATAAATTAGAAGTAGAGCAGGAACATACCTATTTATTATTTTGAAAAAAAAAAAGAATATAAAAAGTAGTGTTAGCATTTATACATGGGATGGTAGAATGAAGACTAAGGTCATCCTTACCAAAGTATTATATTGATCAGTGATTTTACAAAAATAGGTAAAATCTACACTCCTATTATAATGGCTCTAGTTTTTTCTTAAGTAGCAATACTAACATATGCTGACAAGGAAGCAGAGAAACATGGTCTTTCATTTACTATTGGTGTAAACGTGAAATGACAGGATCACTCTAGAAAAAAGATTGTTACTTATGAAATGAAATATGCATTAAATATACAAGCCAGCAACCATACTGTAAGGTATTTATCACAGAGAAATAAAAATTTACGTTCATAGAGAAATGTATACCTGTATATTTCTCCCTAGCAGTTTACGTTGTAATAGGGAAGAAATGGAGGAGAAGGGGAGGGAGAGCAGAGAGAAGGAACTTGTCCTTCAAAGGACAACACTCTGGGACCATTCCATTCATACACTCGAATCTGCTCAGAAATAAAAGGAAACAGCAATGATGCTAGCAACAAATTGGATCTCAAAGCCTTTTGTTTAATGAGCAAAATGTCAACTCAAAAGATTGTTTCCAATTGATTTTTTTTATCTAATAGGGAGGGCAGTTGCACACAATGTCTCTTGTACTGGAAAAACCATACCTAGCTCTGTGCACAGGGGCCACAGCTGGTGGCACTGGAGGATAATATGCAGGGTTCCAGGATTTGAAGCCAGGGTTGTGGACACAGCCACATGCTAATTTTTGTACCTCCTCTCCAGAACCTATATAATCATTCTTACAACAACAAACTATAGAGGTGGAAACAAATTGGTGATGGCCAGGCAAATAGAGAAGTCCACGTGTAAGAAGGTAAGTAGGAGGCTCTATTGTGCTTACATGAACCTATACATGAAATAGTTATAGAGTCCTAATAAATGTTAATAAGTGCATGAAAAATGGTCAAGATCAAATGCCATACTTCCTTTATAACCGATTTCTGTACTTAACACTGTTCTATAATGTCAATTTCCTGAATTTGATATGGTAGGGCAGTTAGTTATATAAGATGTAAGTGTTAGAGGAAACTGAATGAAGGGGGCATGGAACTCTTTGTACTATTTTTTGCAACTTCCTGTGAATCTACAATCATTTCAAAATAAAAAGTCAAAAAAATAAAAGAACCTTCAGCTAGCACTCAATAGAATGTTCTACTGATGACAACAACTTTCACTGGCTGATTTCTCATAATTCATAGTGACAATGAATTGAGCCCTGTGCTTGCAAGTTATTTTATTAGCAATGTTTAAAAGACTGATCATTTAAAATTATATTTTATAGTAAAAGTCTCGACACTGAAGATTTTTTGGAATGTAAAAATATGGTTCATTATTTTATAAAATATTAATTCTTGGTAGTGAATTTGAAGTTTGCAACTAGCCAGTGGTCACTGAGAGTCCAATAGAGTGAATAAAAAAGATGAACAAGTTGGGTAAAACAGTTTAAGGAAACTAGAGTATTCTTTTTTTTTTTTCAATATATTTTTTTATTTAAACAGGCATTCTACTACATATTCTTGGAGAGTTAACAAGGCCTCTAAACTGGTTATAATGAGAGTTCTCAAGACTTCCTTTGGAATGATAAAGTTACTGGCCTGACTGACTTTCACAAGACGATCACCTAAAAGGAAGTTATTTGCACACCTAAATTCTTTCTTTCTTGGTGGGGGAAGAAGTTGGGTCACATTAAGTAGTCCTCCAGGCTCACTTTTTGCTGTGTGCTGGCTCCTAGTGATGGCGGGGCATATGTGGTGTGGGGGTGGAGGTGGGATTCCAGTCAGGGTCTACTACATGCAAGACAAGTGCCTTAATCCCTGTACTAGCTCTCTGGTCCTGCATATGTTTAAGTTCTGATGAAGGTTTTAAAAGTTGTCTTCCTCTCTGGAGTCACGTGTTGAAATGTTCTGTACTGTTGTGGAAATAGTCTCATAAGGCATTGAGTGTTTAAAGGGTGATGCGTATCACTCAATTTCTTCCTAAGCAGAACAGTATATATTGTGTTGCATGTTTGTAATTTCAAATAATTACAAATAAGATGTTGATTAAATCTCGAATGGTTCCAACTCTCTTCCTCGCTCTGCAAAAATAAATAAATACAATAAAAGGTGATTCAGTTATTCACTAGCTAGGTTTTTAAAACTCTTCATTGTTGAAGTGTTCAGCCTTCATGCTCAACAGCCGGCACAGTCACGGCATGGGACTAATGGAAGTTCTGCCAAAGAGATCTTTCCTGCCTATCTCTTAGTGGACCATGACATGAAAACAGTCTAATTCCTACTGTAAGCAGACCAAATGGTGAGTGACGGCTTTTCAGACAAGTTTCGAGTTCTAATGCCAGTATTTGGAAACATAGTACTTGATCTTCTCCTTTTAAGTTTTATTGCTTTATTATTTTATTTCCATCAGGAATTGTGGCATCCTAAATTTCATTAGTGTGGTTTACCACTCTTATACACATATAGCCTATTACTGTTTTTGAAGATTTATATGTGGAGTGAGACCGCCCTGTTTCATTCTTTCCATTCATTTACCTGCTCACACAGACGGGCCCCCATCTGTTCAAAGAAGCAAGAAGGAACCTGGCCCGGAGAGATAGCACAGCGGCAATCCAGGGCCAAATGTGGTTGGCTCGAATCCCGGTGTCCCATATGGTCCCCTGTGCCTGCCAGGAGCTATTTCTGAGCAGACAGCCAAGAGTAACCCCTGAGCACTGCCAGGTGTGGCCCCCCCCCAAAAAAAACCAAAAAACAAATAACAAACAAAAAGAAGCAAGAAAAAACCACATCAACTTTAAAAGGTCTGAGTGAATAGGTAGTAACGTATTATGCATGAAGTTCTATTGGCAACAGTACTTAAACCACAGTGTCAAAAATTATATATTAAAAATATACCTCTTTTATAAAGGTGGTGGGTGGGAGGAGGCAGTATTGGTGGAGGGAAGTGAACACTGATGAGGGAATGGGTGGTAAAATTGTATTGCTAAAACCAAATCATGAGTAAATTGATAATTTATGGTGAATTAATTAAAAAATAAATAAGAAATCTTGAGCAGATTCTGAGTATCTGACCAAAACAAACAAATATGGTTTTTTGTTTGTTTTGTTTTGGGGCCAGACCCAGTGATGCTCAGGGATTATTTCTAGCTCTGTATTTAGAAATTACTCCTGGCATGCTCAGAGGATCATATTGGATTGAACCCAAGTCAGGAGCCTGCAAGACAATTCCCTACCTGTTGTACTATGACTGTGGACACAAGCAATGTTTGTTATTTAGTGAAGTAAGATAGATGTTTTTTGTTTGTTTTGAAACTAAGAGGGGCCTTAGTAGGGTGGTTGCCTTGCATGCTTCCAGTCCGGAATGGACCCTGGTGTGATCCCAGGCATCTCATATGGTTCCAGGAACCTGACAGGAGAGATTTCTGAGCACAAAGCTCAGAAGTAACCACTCAGGAGTAACCACCGAGTGCCACCAGGTGTGGCTCTAAAACAAAACAAAACAACCAAAAAAAAAAAAAAAGAAAATTCCATAGAAAGATGGAGGGATGTGAATGAATGAGTGAAGTAGAAAGCCTGTCTCAAATACAGGAGGGAGTAGGCAGGGTAGGAAGGTGGGAGATTTTGGGCATTGGTGATGGGAATGTCACACTAGTGAAGGGGGGCGGTGTTCTTTATATGACTGAAACTCAAGTGCAAATATGTTTGTAATCAAATTGTATAAATAAAGACATTAATAAAGAAAAAAAGAAAGATGGAGGGAAGAGAAAGAGAGGCAATAAGTATTGAAGAGAGAACACGATTTCTCCAGAACTGGAAAAGCAAAGAGACATAAAAACAAGAGAGATATGTATTTAAGGGAGAACACAGATTTGAAGCCTTGCTTTTATTTATATAAATAAAAAAATCACTAACTTTCATTTGTTTTAAAAGTTTATTTAAAGAAAACATCTGAAGACATGTTGCTTGAAATTCTTGAAAAAGTTAAACTTTTTAACTTTAAAATTCAATAAAAAACCATGGAAAATTATTAAACGAAAGCAACCCCTTATGAAATGCCATAAAAGCATTGAAACTTGGAACTGTTACTAGACTGTTGAGTCTGAATAGGATTATCTATATGCATGAGCATAACGGTAGAAGAAAACACAAATAAAAGGTTCATTGAAGTACTGATATTATAATTAAAACAAGTGGTCAGGAGAAATGTATCCTCCACCCACATCTGATCAATTGCTTCTTCGTCATTACACTTGCATGTAATGGGCACTTTGTGTGACTGATGTGTGTGATGTGCTGCAAGTACAAAGAAATATGAGGAGCCGCATAGAGAGTGCACCAGGCTGAGTATGTGCTTTGCATACAGCAGGACTGGTTTGATCCCTGGCGTCTCATGATCTTTGAGCACCACTAGGAACAATTCCTGAGCACTAGGTTTAATCCTAGAGCACCCCCAGGTGGGGCCCCCAAATCCAAACATCACCCACCCCTCAAGGAAAATCATATAAAAAGTTCTGCATTGCTTTAATAAATGTGGAAAGGGAGAAAAATGAGACCTTGGTTTCAGGGAGAGGAAATTACATCACTAATTAAAATATGGTGTGCATAGAAGTATGAACCAATTCAGATAAGATAACAGAGAACATTGTAAGTCTGCCTTGGGGACCAAATGTTTTTGTGGCTGAGCATCCTCCAGCCTGGCTTCACTTTTTTTGTTTGTTTTGGGGCCACACCTGGCAGTACTCAAGGGTTACTCCTGGCTCTGAGCTCAGAAATCACTCACTCCTGGGGGCTGGAGAGATAGCATGGAGGTAAGGCGTTTGCCTTGCAATCAGAGGTCCGTGGTTTGAATCCCTGCATCCCATATGGTCCCCTGAGTCTGCCAGGAACGATTTCTGATCATAGAGCCAGGAGTAACCCCTGAGTGCTGCCGGTGTGCCCCCCCCCCCCCCCCCCAAAAAAAAAAGAGAAAGAAATCGCTCCTGGAATGCTTGAGAAGCCATATGGGATGGTGAGGATCAAATCTTGGTACCAGGTCAGCTGTATGAAAGGCAAATGCCCTACTGCTGTGCTATCACTCTGGCTCCTGAGGGGGTTCATTTCTATCCCTACTACCCTGTTTCTCTGTTGATCCAGCTTTCATATATACAGAATAATCTTTTCCATCATGGCCTCAATCTCCACATCTTTAATCCCCAGTCATTCACCACAAATGGACACAGACGACTCTTCTGTAAAAGTTTCTCTTCTTCCTCTACTTCCATGATTCCAGTCAGAGCTTAAGCCCATTGACTCTTTACTGAACTTGTTTTTCTATTTTCTTTACTTCCAACCTCCCATTGCCTACCTAATGTTTCATATTAACTTTCTATTTTTAATATAGAATCTTTATATCACCATGGTTACAAGTATGATTGTAATTGGGGCATATTCATTTTATAGGAACCTCTTTTATTTTATTTTATTTTGTTTTTTGGGCCACTCCCAGCGGTGCTCACAGGTTACTCCTGGCTATCTGCTCAGAAATCGCTCCTGGCAGGCATGGGGAACCATATGGGACACCAGGATTCCAACTAACCACCTTAGGTTCTGGATCGGCTGCTTGCAAGGCAAACACTGCTGTGCTATCTCTCCGGCCTAGAACCTCTTTATTATAACATCAACCTTCTTGCTCAAGAACCTTGAGTGCAGGTCTTGTTTCTTTTTTTTTTTTTTTGATTTTTGGGTCACACCCGGCAGTGCTCAGGGGTTACTCCTGGCTCCATGCTCAGAAATTGCTCCTGGCAGGCACAGGGACCATATGGGGCACCGGGATTCGAACCGATGACCTTTTGCATGAAAGGCAAAGACCTTACCTCCATGCTATCTCCCAGGCCCCAGGTCTTGTTTCTTTTGCCATACATTTATTCACTAATACAGTAAACTATTATAATATGAAAGAATAGCTAATGCTTAGTATGTAAACTTTGATATGTAGACACAGAGTTGCCAAAATGGAACCATTCTTGTCACCAATTTAAGTTTATATAGAATGGATAATAGGTAAGCCCTATTATCAGTTATATCCACAAAATTTCAGCGAAGAGGTGTCAAATCCAACATTGGAATGTATTTCCTACATTTATAACCCACACACAGAGAAATCTTAGGCTTTGTTGTATCGAAGTAATTTTAGATACATACCTTGTGCTCTAGAGGAAGAAGCATTGTTAATATTTATTTTCTTATTGAGTTGCTGTGAATTATAAAGTCATTCTTTTTTTTTTTGTGGTTTTTGGGTCACACCCAGCAGTGCTCAGGGGTTACTCCTGGCTCCATGCTCAGAAATTGCTCCTGGCAGGCACGGGGGACCATATGGGGCACTGGGATTCGAACCGATGACCTTTTGCATGAAAGGCAAACACCTTACCTCCATGCTATCTCCCAGGCCCTAAAGTCATTCTTGATTAGTTTCAGGCATACAATTTTCCAAGAGCAGTCCCTTCACCAGTGTTCACTTGCCTCCACAAATGGAAATTTCCCTTCCACCCTCTAGTTGGCCTCCATGGCAGGAATCTTTTTTTTTTTTCTTTAGGCACTGTGGTGTTAGAACTGTTACTGATAGGTCATCATGGGTATCATTTTACCTCTTTCAGCACCCCTTCCTCCTCTAGAGTGACCACTTCCCTGGAAGAGGTATCATGACCAATACAATCCACAGATTGTTCTTAGTTACTTTTTTTTATTAACTTTTTTTTATTTTAATCATAGTGGTTTACATGATATTCACAGTAATATTCCATTTACAAATAAACATTGAATCAGGGGAATTCCCATCACCAAGTTGTCCTCCCTCCACCTCCATTC
>PVKC010015290.1:0-12449 GCA_004027635.1 Crocidura indochinensis
TTTTCTCAACAGTATATAAGTATCCTATTGTCATCACACTTTCCCTAATACTTAGTCTATTTTTTATTTATTTATTTTTATTTTTTTTATTTCTTTTGTTTTTTTGGGCCACACCCAGTGATGCTCAGGGGTTACTCCTGGCTATGTGCTCAGAAGTCGCCCCTGGCCTGGGGGACCATATGGGGCACGGGGGATCGAACCGCGGTTCGTCCAAGGCTAGCGCAGTAAGGCAGGCACCTTACCTCCAGTGCCACTGCCCGGCCCCTATTTTTTATTTTTTGAATGACAGCTATTCCTTATCTTTAGCCATTATCTACGTTTAAAAATTAATATCTTATATTTGCAATATTCTAATGAAATTTCCTAACCCCTGTAGATATTTTCATCTATACATTGAAAGATAACTACACTTAACTTGAGAAATTGTAAAACTATAAAGAGATTAAAAAATGTGTCCCATGATACCAATAATCACTGAAATTTATTGAGTATTTTTATAAGCAACTATTCTATGGGTCTTGAAGTGATAATGACTTTGTCACAAAATGGCAAGAATATGATTTTGATTCAGCTTTATAGATATGGAAACTGAGGCATACACATACAATAAAGTGATCTCATCTCAATTTAGATGTAGAAGTTTAAGGAGTTAGTTAAACCGAGGCAATCTAGCCTTCATTCTTATGCAATGAAATAATAAGGTATGTAGTGCTTTCTTGGCTTTTCTTCCCACAGAGGCTGAGTTCCCACTAGTACATGACTTTCAAAATACCTATTTTTCAGGAGAGAGGAGGAGACACATTGTATTTCTGATTCCCAGGATTTTGTCATTGTTCTAGAGAAAGTACTGTTTCATGGTCTAACTTTGCTTTTAAAGACCCAACTGTATATTACCTATTGTGCATGATATTGTTGCTCTGGGAAAATAGACTCGACATTTTGGAGTAAAGATTCATACACGAATATTTTCTCTTAGCTTTCATATGAGTTGAAGTGGCACGACAATAATTTCTCTCACTTTTAGACCAATATTCTTCACATTTATTCTTGCTTTCTTAGCATAAGATGGAGAAGGATAATTAAAAAAAAAGGTTTTGGTTTTTTCTTTTCTGAAAGCAGAAAACACTGTAATTAGTGGAAAATTTATCTGCAATCTTGATCATCAAAATCTTCCGCCCTTTCATTCCATTAAGATTGCCTTTTATTTTTAAGGAAGGAAAAAATGCATAAGAAGCTAGACTACTAAATTTTCCTTAATGACTGAAACTAATAAGAGATGGCTCTGGTATTTCATCCAGCCTTGGATATAATGGTTCAGTTGTTTTAATTTCTAAAGTGCAAGGGATGTTTTATGCCCAGAGATGGGTGTTCATGTCACAAGCACCTGAGAGATGGCATTCTATACTTGAAAACTACTTTACAGTGTTCATTCTCAGAGTGTGAGACCACTGATGCTTTGATGTGGTTAAGTAATTTAGTGCCATCATGCCCTAGATTAAATTAGATTTCAGCTTCCTTGAAATTTTAAAAATCACACTTGAAATGAGTTCATCCATAAACTTGTAGTCCTGGGTGTGTTTTCCATTTTTCCACTTTTATTTTTCTACAGTTGAGTGTTAATAGAGAAGGATATAGATTTCCTTTATTTAATATTAAGAAGAATCAAAGGAAAAATCAGAGTGAATTTTATTACAGTCACTTTGTATGAGTGAGAGAGACATGGGTAAGTGGGAAACGAAGAGATGTTCTGAGATGCCACAAAGCAGTTACTTTCCTTTCCATAAAATAAATATTATGTGATGGGAAATGGGCAGTGGTGGACAAGAACAAAGACTTTGAGAGGAAATTGTGGATAGAAAATGTGGCTTTCGATCTTGAGCTTACAATTACTTATTTATTTTTACTTAATTTCCCTAAAACTTGTTTTCTACTATATATGAGAATTTATATATAGTTACAATTATACATAACTATATTAATGATATGTATATGTAGTTGAGCATTTAAGTTAAGATTTAATACAGTGATACAGATAGAATATCTCTTAAAATTCCAAACAGAGTCAGTGTTTGTTAGTGTTTATCCTCTTTCCTCTGATTCCAGGTTATTCAGTTAACGAATACATAGTGTTTTTTAATTTTGCAGCATATGCTTTACTGGAGACTGGGTATTGCTATGAATAAAACACAAACATTCATCAGCATATCCAGTAAGAAATTTTTGAGTCACTATAATTTAAATATTTGCAAATAAACTCATGATCTTTACTTCATTCATCCTTCTTTTTCAGAAAAGATCTTTCTTTTCACCTGCTCAGGAGCTATAGAGAAAAATACATCACCTCATTTCTTATAACTAATTCATCACTGGTTCTTCCTATTTCTTCTAAAATATTCCCAGAGCCATTACTTTTAGTGAAAAAGCTCCAATTTCAGTGTTATTATCCAAAGCCAAGAAATCGTTATTATTCTCAAAAATAACATTTTTGGGGGGAGGGGAGAACATTCACTTTTCTCTACCCTATTTTTGTGAAGAGATCTTTTATAAATACAGGTCTTCTAAAGCTATTTTCCTGCTCACCAATACCCTTAATGATTCCCATTGCTTTTGGGAAAAAGACAAAATCTACTTCATTCATCACTGTAGACTATAACACTAGTAGATGTAATGCAACTAACAAAAATGCTTTACACATAGTATCTCAGAAATAATTGTTGAATGGATGATATATATAAAAATTTTTTGAGTGCTAGGGAGAGAATTCAAGATATGTTTAGGTAGCTTGTGCAAGGTTTTAAGCCCAATCTCTATCATAGATGGTTTCCCAAACATCCCTGATTGATTTACTGCGCAGAACAGCTAGGCTCATACTTCAGTTTTGAGCATTTTTGAGACTGAGCCAAGGTTTTCCAATACTACTGGGTTTATAAAAACAAAAACAAAAGCAAGGACATTATTGTAATAATGCTAAGAGACAATAGAGATGAGGACCTGAGGACTGGCTCACAATCTGAAGCTCACCAAAAAGAATGGTGAACGATGTTAGGGAAATAACTGCAGTAAAAACTATCATGACAATCTAGGTGAGAGAAGTAGAATGCCTGTCTCAAATACAGTCAAGGGTTGGGAAGGGGGGGTATTGGTAGTGAAAATGTTGCAGTGGTGAAGGGGGGTGTTTTGTTTATGACTGAAACCCAATTACAATCTTGCTTGTAATTATGGTACTTAAATAAAGATTTTATTTAAAAAAAAACAATCAGCAAGGCAGAGAAAGGCCAATGGGAAGAACACAAGCTTTGCATGTAGGAAATTTGGGTTCGGTTCTGGGCATTGTATACTTTTTTGAGCATCATTAGGAGTGACCCAAGCATAGAGCTGGGTTAACTCTGGAACACAACCAGGTATGCACACCACATCTCGCACAAAAGAACCCAAAACTCCCAACACGGAACAATACAGCATTGATCTAGTTGGTGTTTTATGCATAAAATGGAGGCAGTTGCTAGGGAGTCACTAAAGTCTTAAAAAGTAAGAGATGAGTGAGGAGGGTTCCTACAAAAAGTGGATTTTATGTGCAGAGAATGGAATATGGGTAAATGTGGTATGCAAAATGGATCAAAAGATGAAGAAATCAAACTTTTCCACTCTTTTCTTCCCTTTGTTATGACTAGGAGCCACACACAGGTCTGGTAGTTATCGCTGGGGATTCCACATCAATTTCAGTGTTTGCACACTCACCGGTGATTCTTGCCAACTCCCTTCCCTTTAGTTGGATTACTCCTGAACATTCTGTTTGGAGAGCCTATTAGAGTTGCCAGTAGAGATCATACACATGTCCCAAAGATTTTATTTCCAGGACAAGTGTTCCCCAATCTTTTAGTTGCATTGCTTGTGAGCATCACACTATTTCACACCTGGTTGACTGTGGTGCAGCTAGAAATTATGTGGTGCTGGGAATCACAGATAGCAATCACAGATACCTGGATTATGCTTGGAACATGCAGTAGCACCAGCACCAGGGATTGAACATGTACTGTAGCTTTATGCTTGTAAAATAGGTGATCTAAGTCAGTGTTTTTCAACCTTTTTGTGCAAAGGCACACTTTTTCATGAAAAAAAAAAAAAACCACGAGGCACACCACCATTAGAAAATGTTAAAATAATTTAACTCTGTGCCTATGTTGACTATATATAAAGTAATTCTCTTGAATAGGAATCAAATAAACACAAAGAAATTATTTTATAAATACTTTATTATGAAATAATCTAATGATTGGTCTATTTGTGAACCAAAGTGCCATGCCATGCATATACTTAAGGGGAACTCAACCCACTAGATGTATCCCTAGATTTCCCTGGCGTGGAGAGCTGAAATAACTCCCGCAGGGTTTCTCAAAAGGCCCGTTGTGGACACCCGTTCCCCTTCGTCGATAGTTGAGGAATTCCCAAAGAGATAAATCCATGCTTGGTATTACATTTTCTGTCATTATTTGGCTATCTCTGCTTTGTAAAATCTCAGGTAAAATTATGGCCTCAATCAAATAATTTGGCTCAGAAATTCCAGCACCACAGATTACTAAAAGAACCCCTTTTATGGATAATATTTAGCACCAAAATTAAAGGCAATATTGTTTCGCTTTTTTCAAATATGTCCTTGTAGCCTCAGTCCTGGTAATCAAGGGCATAGCCAGAATGCAGATCTTGGGCTATTGATTTTTTCCAGAAAATGGAAACTTCACCTTAGTGGATATAGCTCTTTCCTTCCCTTTACTGCTAAAACAATAGAGCCATCTCAGCAAAAATCATGTCCCTAATTTTTTTTCTATTTCTTAATAATCTCTTATTTTGCATTTGAAGTTAATTTGCAAAGAGCTGCCTTGAGTTGTGACCTCCTCCTTTGTAACTCAGCGTTCTTAAGGCTCATATCCATAGCTTAAGTTTTGCTTACTGTTAAGCTTTGCTTTGTGATTGTAAACATTCTTCTCTGAACCTATGACTGACTTTACCCCTTATAAACCCCCCTGCTTAAAAATTAAACTTGTCACATTCCTGCCATAAGATGTGTTGACCCCACATACTTGTGTGTGGTTTCATTATTTCGTATTTCATATTCCACCGCTTGTGCAATCCACTTTCCCTGAAGTGGATTCATTGATATCCCACTGGTGCTGTAGGACAGACGTCGTCTTTAGCACCCAAGCCACATGTAATGGATGAAATTGGAATTTTTCCCGTGGCACATCAGACAATATCTCACGGCACAATAGTGTACTGCGGCACAGTGTTTTAAAAATGCTGCTCTAACTCATACCCTTAGGTTTAAAATTTGGTGTTTGAAAATGATATAAAGTTCACTGTATGAGATTCTTGAGCATCACATGGGTGATAGTTATCTGTGACATAGCAAAATACCTTATTCCCACTTTGCTTTTCTTTTTTGGGGGGTCACAGCCTGCGGTGTTCACTGGTTACTCCTGGCTCTGCTCTTAGAAATCGCACCTGGCTGACTCTGGGACCATAAGGGATGCTGGAATCGAATTCAGGTTTGTCCTGGGTAGGCCACATATAAGACAAATGCCTTACCACTGTGTTATCTCTCTGGATTCATATTCTCACTTTTTATATCTCTGATTTTAATACAAATTATCTTAGAGGACTTTGCCTATTTGTTTGCATTGCTTCTTTATATCTTTATTTCCTGCATGAGAGTGACCTCTCCTAATTTATTTACTCTTTCTGATTTTTTGTTTAGTATAACCTTTTATGACTCCAGTTATTTTTTCATAACAGAAAAATTTTTATCTTTTCTTATAGTTGAGCTGAGTTAGATTACATAAATCATGCTTTCTTTATTCATTTATCTGCTGTTGGGCTTTTGGGTGTTTTCATAGTTTGGCTATTATATGTAGCTTTGCAATGGACAAATGAGTGCATATATCTTTAAAATTACTGCTTAGATATTCTCTGGGCAGATACCTGACATTTTTATATACATTCTTAATGAATATTTTTGTTAGGTTAGAAGTCAGTCGGACAATTTTCCTTAAATGCCTTTAAGATGTTACTTGTCTATAGCAGTTTTAAAAAATATTTACAATATGGGACCAGAGTGGTGGCCGAGGACAGATCACAGTTGAATCCACCAGTGTCTCATATGGTCCCCCCAAGCCAGGAGCCATTTCTGAGGTCATAGGCAGGAGTAACCCCTGAGCGTTACCAGGTGTGACTGAAAAAGAAAACAAAACAACAAACAATAAATATTTACAAAATGTTTTTATTTAGCTATATGGTAAGACGTGCTTTTTAAAATATTGTACTTCTAGTTAGCTCATTGAGTTGCTTGAATATAGAAATTTTTTTGGGAAAACAGAGAAAATTGGAAACCAGAGAAAACTGCCTCATTATTTTCTTAAAAAGTATTTTTCCTGTTTTTTGTTGACTTCTAAAACTAAGTTATATATATTATGTAAGTTGAGATTATTTTATATGTTCTAATAATTATGTTTTTTTAAATTCTGGTCGTTTTTCAGATAATTTACTTTTCTTTGAGCTAATTTCATGTTTGTGAACTATATTATATTATCTACTTCATAATTAAATTTGTATGGTGTATTTTAAAATTTAAGATACTGCATCTTTAGTTCCAGTATTTATTTTTGGTTCTATTAATAGTTTTTATTAAATTTTTCAGTTTCCTCTACTTTTTATTTATTATAAAAATATTTGATTTTAGATCACTGGGCATAGTAAAATTATTTCTTGTTAATTCCAACTTTTGGGTTATCCTAAGGTTTGTTTTTGTTGATGACATTTTCTCTTGACATGGATAATATTTTCCTATTTATTTGTGGAATTAATAATTTGGGGGTTAAATCTCAGACATTGCCACTATTATTTTTTTGCAAGTACTGAACTTGCATATTCCTCTGAAAATGTTTTATGTTTATTCTGAAAAATTTTAATATCATTGACCCCCTAAACTGGAAAATCTTTTTGGCAGCCTTTTGAATTTTGTTCAGTTCTATTATTTTATTTTATTTTTTTGTAATATTATTCATGTACATATGAATCAGAGGGCAGCCTGAGAGTTCAACAGAGTTTACATGGAGATTTCTCAACCCCTCACTCTCATAGTCTATCTTTTTTGAAATTCCTTCTTCTACTTTATAATAACAAAGTCTTTAGGAAATTCTCTAATTCTTTAGACAAAATGATATGTTTTCCACTAAACTTTTATTGATTGATTGATCTGTTCTCACATACCTTGTGTTTCTTCTTACCAGTATAATCTTGCTTTTTCAATTATCCAGAAACTTTAGGTAATTTTCTACAGTTGTTTCCAGATATTTTACCGAATCTATAGTTATCTGTTGCATGGTTCTCTCAGTTGGAACATATTTAGCCATTCTAGAAACAGAATCCTTTTATATTAAACTTTGAATGGATGGAATCATAAATAATGCCACTCAAGTGTTACTCTGCACTATAATTTTTGTTAATTTGAATGTAAATGCTTTGTTATTAAAGTATGGTGAGTAATATTTAACCATAATATATGAATATACATTAGGCCATTAGATAAATAGCAACATATTTATCATTATATATTTCATACTAATAAAAGAACCCAGAATGAATCGAATTAACATTATTTCTAAAGTAACAGTATATGATAAACACAAAGTAACACTGGAAGAAAATATTCACTATGAACTCAAAGCTGTGCCAGTGATACAATAGAGACAAAATTTCTTTCTTCTAAGCTGCAGATATTTCATTCATCTGCTTGAGCTATAGTAAGTACTGTGCAAATGGAGAAATATTTTTTGGGGAAATTAACCTTCTTTGAAGAAAATAAAATGCACATATTTTGAAACTCCAGTAATTAATTTTAATTTATGAATAATATATTCGATATGTCTGATATATTACTAGATTGATTATTAGTTACTTGAATATATATGGAGTTTTATACCATTAAGAACTAAAAACAAAAGGTTGGGAGATGATGTAAAGGGTTGGAATGTATATTTTGCATACAGAAGTCCCTGTTTGGTCTCTGGCACTACATGGTTTTCTGAGCACTGAGGGGAGTGACCACTTAGTACAGAGTTGGGGTTAATTCTAAGCACTGTTAGGTGTGGTTCCAAAACCTGACAAAAAAAAACAAAAAACAAAAAACAAAAGAAAATCCAGAAAATCAAGTATATTTTGAAGGTGTTAGAGGAAGTAATCTTTTAATCACTTAGCCTGTCTAGGTCTTAGGGAATTTCAGACCTTTAATTTAGTTTACCATCTTATATCTTCCAGCTCCTGGTTGAGTTAGTTGAAATAAGTCCAGTGGCTAATTGTACTGCAAATACCTGAGAAAAACCGAATAAGACTTCTTTTTCAGTCCTTAAAGCTAATTCTCCTGCTCTGATTTGTGTTAAATTATAGGAAAACTAGGCAAAACAGATACAAAGGAAAGAGAAAGAGAAATTTGATGATTTCTCCAGAGACAAATTCATCTTTAATCCAAAGTCATCATACAGCTGTGTGAACTGAATAAGTGATTTCATCTTACTTAGCCTCTGTTACATGGGAATGGGAAGAGACTCTATCTAGGGAACCAACTGTAGAACTGAAAGACAGAATTCATGGAAAGCACAGTTTCATGAGACTGAAAATAGAGACATTTTAGTATTGTTTTTTTTGTAAGACTCTCCAATTGTTTGGCATGATGTCTGGTCCATGGTGAGTGCCTGATAAATATTTGATAATGGAATCAATGGGAAAAATAGGATAGTACCCAAAGCGCAAATTTTGCAATAAATAATGTTCTCTCCCTTCCAAATAACTGGTGATCTAGAAGGAGGGAAAGGATTTTGGCTGGCTTGGTTGGATTCAGCTGACAGATGTGAGAAAAACCTGGCTATTATTCAAAACACAAGGAGCTAAGCAGCTGGCAATAGATATCAAGAATGAGACTTCTTCAGACCTGGAACCAGACCCTGCTTGGCTCCAGTTATTGTTAGGAAAAAATAAAACTTCATTATTAGTAATTTTATGGCATCTTGCATGAATTTATTTCACATTCCTCAAAGCATTTTTAAATCTTTAAAATTTATTGAAAGAAAATGCATAACTTAGTCGACATAGTCAAAATACATTTGTTTCCAGATTAGTAGAAACAAAGTTATTGAAAAATATGGAAAACATGTAAGAGAAAAGAAAAAAAGACAGTAAAGAGAAAAAGTACAGTAGTAAGCTCATTTGTGAAAATTATTGTATCACCAATGAAGTCATTAATACAATAGCAGAAGGTTTAGTAAGCTAAATCTGTTATTAGCTGTTCATTCTCTTAAATTGAGGTATTCCTTTAATGGCAGCATTAAACAGATGAAGTTGTCCAGAAATTTAAAGTTACTATAGTACATACTATAGTATTTTAGGGGCATATATTCAGCTGAGGGGCATATTGGAAGATGGCCCAGTTTGAATATGGTGACTGCATTTGTGGGCATGGTTATAGCTGCCAGGATTTTTAGGAAGAAAGGAGATATGGGAAGAGTGCTTACACTCACTCTAAAACAAGCCCTATTCATATCAGTCCAACAACCACCATACCTAAAGTGTGGTAGATGGGTGTCACACAAGGAATCAGAGAGGGTCAGTGATGAGGCAGGCTACCAGGAAAATGGTAATTATGAGTGATGGAGACAGCAACCATGGCTTATATCTTCCAGCTCCTGGTTGAGTTAGTTAAAATAAGTCCAGTGGCTAACCATGTCCTCCTCCTGAAGATGACCAGCTTTGTTCTGCATGGACTGGTATAGCCATAAAAGTGTGAGTCTATGTAGCTGGCCCGGTTTGAACATGGCTCTCAAAGCATTTTCATGCCTATGATTTTTTTCCTTGTTTTAAGACACTTCTGAAAAAAGTCTATTGGCATTTTATAAATGTTAGTTATGTATTGTTATATGCATGTTGTTGATACATACATATATGTATGTATCATGCATAACCATAAACCTAAATATTAATACATTTAGAAACATTATTTTTTTCCTCTATGAATTCTGGCTTGTAAGACTATGGCAATTTATTTGCAGTAAGGATCCGAAGCACTTCTCACTTGATAAAAAGAAACAAAAACAAACAAAAAAAATACCACCTCCAACAACAAAAAACGCTCAAAATGTAGTATATTCATTCTTTCCTGGATTGATCATTTTTGCTCGACCTTAATAATAGAAAGTTGTCAGAAAAATTAAATTTTTCTGAAAACAAAGATTTATGGGAGAAAGAGAAACACATTAATTTAATATTATTTCTATTACATTGAGTGAGTTACAAATAGTTAACACCTAATAATAATTATTTTAATTAGGAGTTCACAAAAATTATTTAATCAGAGATTTAGGTCAAGCAAACAACTGGTCAGTGATGGGGTCTTGGAAATTTAGTTTCTGGTAGGTGGAGATAATTGAGGATAAATATTCACTGGAAATCATAGTATAAAAACTTTGAAGACAAATATCCAACATAAAACTAAACTGTATGATTAATCAGTCATCTTTCTTTGTGAAGAATTCAATGGATTGTTTAGGAAGGTGTTAGACAAAATTCTAAAGTTTTTTTTTAATTTTTTACTAATTTCTAAAAAGCAGAGTTAAAGTCAGAAATTTGGGATTCCATTCAAGAAATACATAAAACTTTCTGAACAACTGATATCCTAATGCAGAGAGCAGCATTTGATTATTCTTAACAATGAGGGTTCAAGAGTTTAGTTTATAATCTAGAATGCATAAAAAAAGACCATGAATTACACTTTATTTCTGAAAATGCAGTGCTGATTTTCCTCTCCACGGTGGAGACCTTTGTGATTTATGCATTTTATTAGAATAACCAAAAATTGCCTACATACTTCTCTTTTACTTATTGTGATAAATATAGATGCTGTGATAAGCAGGATAATCAGGCTGTACAAAAAGTTTTTTCACTAAAAGTTGGAAACCTTGAAAGTTTAACATATAAAAACTAGATTTTAACAGGAAATTGGTTATAATAAATAAGAACTTTCTAGGTACTTGGAAATTGTAATATGCTTTCAATATTGGGAGAAATTCATAGTCCAATAATGTTCAGATGTTTGAAAATAAGAGAAGGGAATCCAAAGGCATTTACAGTACTGCACTATTACAGGAAAATCAGTATTTGTTGTCTTTAAGAATCTATATCAGGGACCTGAGAGATAGCATGGAAGTAAGGCATTTGCCTTGGATGCAGAAAAACGGTGGTTCAAATCCCGGCATCCCCAAATGTCCCCCGAGCCTGCCAGGAGCGATTTCTGAGCATAGAGCCAGGAGGAACTCCTGAGTGCTGCCGGGTGTGACCCAAACCGCACCCCCCAATAATAAAAGAATCTACTTCAATTTGATCTGTGAAAAGAGGGGGTTGTGCAATGGTGTAAGCATGAAATGGATTCCAAGTCCATTATATTTCTTGAAATATTGTCCTTTATTCTATTTCTACCTATCATTAAAGTAGTTTTTAATCTGCAAACTTCATTATGCTTCTTAATTTTCTTCTTCTGCCATTATGAATTGAATATCTTTGTAATTAAGACATGTGCATTGTATCAATTTAAAAACAAGAACAATAGAGTTGATGAAATGGTTCAAAAGGTGGGAGCATATTCTTTGTATGCAGGAGCTCTGGGTTTGATACCTGCTAATATGTGGTTCCTCTAAACATCTGCAGAGGCCAATGCTCTCAAATACTTATGGGATATGAAGTACAAACTGAAATAAAAAGGAAACATAAGAAAGAAAGGAAGAAAGAAAGAAAGAAAGAAAGAAAGAAAGAAGAAAGAAAGAAAGAAAGAAAGAAAGAAAAAGAAAGAAAGAAAGAAAGAAAGGAAGAAAGGAAGGAAGGAAGGAAGGAAGGAAAGGAAAGGAAGATAAGAAAGGAAAGAACAAAAGAAAGAAAAGAAATTAGAAAAGAAAGGAAGAGAAAAGAAAAGATAAACCAAGAAAAACAAAATGAAAATCATTCATACATTTCCCCATAACAATTGCAAACACTTGGGAGCCATGCTTTAACTAACTGAAATATTAAATAGCAAAAGCCTTCCATTCTGTACAAAAGCAAATTCGGTATGGAGAAATTTTCGGTGATTTAATGCAATTTATTCAATTGGGATTAGAATGGGTTGAACCACAGTTCACAGGGCTTCCATGTCTGTATAAGTAGCAGAACTGCAAGGGAATTTATGTAAAAGAAAGATGCCAGTGAGTGTGGTGTTGGAAATTTGCACATTTGTGACTATCAGTGACAGTTTTAAAAACACAATGCCTCGATCAATAAAAAGGCTTGAAAATTGGAATTTTAAAGAAAAAGAAATAATAGACAGATACTAGGTCTCAATCACTACTTTCCTATCTTCAATTATGGGACTAATACTG
>PVKC010015291.1:0-21549 GCA_004027635.1 Crocidura indochinensis
AGGGAGGGAGGGAGGAAAGGAGGAAGGGAGGGGGGAGAAAGGGAGAGAAGAAAGGAAGGGAGGGAGGAAGGAGGGAAAGAAGGAAGGAACAAAGGAAGAAAGGAATGAAGGAAGGGAGGAAAGAAATGGAGAGAGGAAGAGTAGAAGGAAAAGAGAGGAATGGGGAAAGGGAGGAAGGAAACAAGGGAGGTAGAAGGATTGGAGAAATGGAAGGAGGAAGGAAGAGAGGGGAGGAAGGAAATAAATGGAGGGAGGAAGAGTGGAAGGAAAGGAGAAGAAATGGAGAAAGGGAGGGAGGAAAAGAGGGAGAGAGGGAGGATTGAAGAAAGGGAGAGAAGGAAGGTGGAAGTGAAGGAAGGGAGGAAAAAGGGAAGGAAGGAGGAAGGGAATTGAGGGAGAAAAGTGGAAGAAAGGGAGAAGGAAGTAAGGAAGGGAGAAAAAGAGGGAGGCAGGGAGAGAGAATGGTTGGAGAAAGGGAGGGAGAGAGGGAAGAAGAAAGGGAAGGAAGGGAGAGAAGGAGGGATGGTGGGAGGTGGGAGAAAGGAAGGAAGGAAGGGAGGGAGGGAGGAAGAAAGTAAAGAAGGAAATGAATGGTGGAAGGAAGAGTGGAAGAAAAGTAGAAGGAATGGAGAAAGGGAGGGAGGAAAAAGAGAAAGGGAGAGAAGGAGAGAGGGAGGAAGTAGGATTGGAGAAAGGGAGGGAAAAAGGAAGAGGGAAGGAAGGAAAGCATGGAGAAAAGAAGAGTGGAAGAAAGGAAGAAGGAATGGAGAAAGGGAGGGAGAAAAAAGAGAGTAAGGGAGGGAAGGAGGGAGGGAGGGAGGGAGGAAGTAGGATTGGAGAAAGGGAGGAAAAAATGAAGATAGGGAAGGAAGGAAGGGAAGGAAGGAAGGAAGAACAATGTCTTCAGGGAAAGCTAATGATTGTATCTATACATCTAAAGCCACTAAGAAGCCTACTCAGTTTTCCCTTTTCCAAGGAACTGTGCACACCTTCCAAAAGTTCTCACTTCTTTTATAAACTGTTTATGTATAAACGCAGATTCTCATAATCAATTGTTTTTCTACAGACTAACCACAATAAAGTTTACATTTAATTGACAATAAAAATTGTAAACATGTTCTGTTTTTTTTGTTTGTTTGTTTGTTTTTGGGTCACACCCGGCAGTGCTCAGGGGTTACTCCTGGCTCCAAGCTCAGAAATTGCTCCTGGCAGGCACAGGGTACTATATGGGGCACCGGGATTCTAACTGATGACCTTTTATATGAAAGGCAAATGCCTTACCTCCATGCTATCTCCTGGGCCCCTAAACATGTTCAATCTTAGAGTCACAGATTTTTTTTTGTTCAGAATTTTATTTTAAGCTTAATTTTGAAACCAGTATATTCAGACAAGGTCCTTTATCATCATGAACTAGAGAGTTATTAATTGGAAATAAAATATCTGAAAAGCACACATCCAAGCTGGTGGTTTTCTGGGACCAGCTCTTTGACTTCTTGTTCCACTAAATGGAATTGTACAATTAATGATTTACAATTCAAAGTATTAAAGAAGGTGATTGCCTAGATAAATGATCTAGGAACAAATTTACCAATTTTTATAACCAGAGAAAAGCATTATTCTATAATATACATAGCACATTTTTTTAAAATTAAGATTTAGTAAGAAAAATAATTAAGTAGCATGAAATCTGAAATAGATGAATTGCATCTATTTTTTAAATATCTGCTATTACAATGTATGCTGGGCTTTACTTTCAATCATTAGAAACCTTGATTCATGACTTTTTCCTTGTGTAGAAGAAAAAGTGAAAACATTCAAAACCACAAAGTTCAAGTTATACAGCTAAGTTCAGAATAAACTGAGTGAAAATGACATGATTTCAATGCTGTGAAAGGAAAAGGAGAGATTTCAGGAGAAGCTAAAACTTTTACTACATTACGAGGAAGGAGTATGGGGTAAATAAATAACTAGAGTTGACTGGAGATAGGAGCAATTTCTAACCAACTGGGATGTATTCAAAGGGTCTAGGCAGGTTGCCTGTGTGATTATGCACGGGGACAAGAGTAAAAATCAAAAACAAGGCAAAGCAAAAACCCAAGTTCTAATGATTACATATTGGTGCTGTATTCCCAAAATATTTCCTATGTAGTCAGCAGCATGCTGAAACTAATGCATATTAACTCATTCTATATTAAGAATCAGAACCATTTTTATGTCTTCAAAATCCATGACCATTATAAATAATGCTAATGTATCAATTTCAATTTAACCTTTACTATATTTCTGATAGTTTCAATCACTTCTTTGTAATCCAAAAAAAAAAAAATAGTATGGAAGTGGCTGGGGAGATAGCACATCAAATAGGGCTAAGTTTGCCTTGCATGTGGCTGTCCTAAATTCTATCCCCTATATTTCATATGTTCCTCTGAGCATGCGGGGTTGGTTTCTTAGAGCAGAGTCAGGAGTAATCCCAGAGAGTCACTGGGTTTGGCCCCAAAATCTAACAACAATAACAACAACAACAACAACTAAAATCATATCAGTTCTTCAAGGTCACATAGTAGTAATTAGTAAGTTTTTTAAATCATCTTGGATACTAGTGAGAAGTAGCAGACCTCCAGAATATACAAGCTGATGACAATAAAGAACCTAATAAAAACAATACTTCAGTCTCAATAATTCAAAGATTGGGTTGAGATAAAAAGAGAGATAACTTAATTTTTATTCATATTTTTATTGGAGGGGAACTTCAAAGGGTACTTCAGGTGATCTAGAAAATCTTCCTAGCTATTCTTACCAGACTGAAAGCATTTTAGTGTTAGAGCCTGAGAAATTATTTCTTGCCACCCAAGCAGTGCCCAGAAAGATTTCCTGACCCACACCAGCATCTGCTCAAAAGTCCCCAGACTGTACACAGCAAGTCTCTGGAGACCACTTAGTGTTGGAGAAGTGCTTTAATCCTTACATTATTTCTATAGTCCATAATTATCTAAGATTCATCAGGCTATTTTTTATTAAAATTCAAATAATTATTAAATCAACATATACAGAAAAGATGTTAAGTTTTGACGTGAAGTATCTGGATGAACAGTTGTACTCTAGATAGGATATCTGGGACCACATTCTTAGGGTGACAGAGTTTATATCAATCATAGGATGTCTTGGGCTAATGGATAAATTGAAATGGAAATCAAAGAATAGTGCCAAAAGTTGAATGTCAGGAAGATAGCCAATGCCTTAATGAAAGCAGGATTACTGATTAGAAGTCAGGCTAGAGGGAATATTAAAAAAAGATGTCCAAATGTAAGAATCACAGGATTTAAAGAGACACTATAGAAAGATTGCCTATAAGTCTATGATCACTATATGCATAATGTATTATACTAGATTGTATGAAGAATTTATACAAATTAATAAATTTATCCTGATTAGAAATCTTCTGTCATAATTATATGGTGATGAACAAGACTAAAATTATTTATTCTGGATTTAGATAAACATAATTGAAAAATAATTATACAAAATAATGTTGTTTGGTTAGAAATAAGAATATATCTATCTGTTAAACAATACATGTGGTTAAAAAGTCAGAATTTAGGGCCCAGAGCAATAACATAGTGGTAGAGCATTTTCCTTGAACACAGCTGACTCAGGAAGGTCCTTGGTTCAATCCCTGGTTCATATCCTATATGGTCCCCCAACCCAGGATTTCTGAGCACATAGCCAGGAGTAACCCCTGAGTGTCACTCAGTGTGGCCCAAAAACCAACAACAACAAAAAGTCAGAATTTAGGTGATTTTAAAATCATGTAGGAAAAAAGTTCGGACTACATTTGAGTAAAAACAGTGCAATTTACAGTTAGCATTTCAAGAGGTCAATAGTAGCAATTAGAGAAGATGACATGCTGTATAGTAGTGATGGAGATGCAGATGAGTCCTTGCCGTACAAAAGAGGACATACTACAGATGGTGGCCTTTGGACACTAGTGTGTATATAAAGCATAAGTGAAAGAAAATTTGTTATGAGAACCATTCTAGGCATATTAGCCTAAGCAATTAAATAAATAGAAATGTCGTTTATAGGGGCCCGGGAGATAGCATGGAGGTAAGGCATTTGCCTTTCATGCAAAAGGTCATCAGTTCGAATCTCGGTGCCCCATATGGTCTCCTGTGCCTGCCAGGAGCAATTTCTGAGCATGGAGCCAGGAGTAACCCCTGAGCACTGCTGGGTGTGACCCAAACCCCCCCCCCCAAATAATTCAGTAAGAAATGTCGTTTATTAAGTGGTTGGTAATAAAGTGAAAAAGGAACAAATGTTAGATGATACTAGGTCAAAGCAGTGAATAGTGAACATATTTTTTTTTTTTTAGATTTTCGGGCCATACCAGGTGATAGTCAGTGGTTACTCCTGGCTAGGCAATCAAAAATTGCTCCTGACTTGGGGGATCCTATGGGAAACTGGGGATTGAACTGTGGTCCTTCCTGATTCAGCCATGTGCAAGGCAAACCCCCTACCTCTGTGCCATCACTTGGCCTCTGGAAAAAATTTTTTATCAGAATTTTACTATTAATTGGTTGCTTTTTGGTGACTTTTAGGTATCCAAGCAAAGATATTGATTTATATTTTTTGATACACTTTTAAAACTAAAGGGAAAGTCTAGATAAAAAAAATGAACTATATGTAATTGCCATGTAAAGTTGTGGATGTCTTAGTGTAATACTTAAGAAATAAGACCATACTAAAATATCTGAGATTAAGAGGGTGTGCTGAAAACTGGCAGAGGGAGTAGCAGGATTAGAACTGAGATATTGGGGCCGGGCGGTGGCGCTGGAGATAAGGTACCTGCGCTAACCTAGGACGGACCGCGGTTCGATCCCCCGGTTCCCCATATGGTCCCCCGTGCCTGCCAGGAGCGACTTCTGAGCGAATAGTCAGGAGTAAACCCTGAGCGTCACCGGGTGTGGCCCAAAAACCAAAAAAAAAAAACAAAAAGAACTGAGATATCTTTAAGTTTCATCACATTATTTATATATGTACATATCTATGGAAAAAGATAAATCAGTGTTGTTTCAATGCACATAAAAAGCCTTGTAAAAATGTGTTTTTAACCATGTAGGTTCAAAAAATAATTTTCAAAATCACTCCAAATTAGTAATTATAAAGATGAATTATTTTAAAAAATTGAAGAAATTTAAGAAAACAGTCTCAGAGGCTTGTGAAGTAGTACAGAGATGAAGGGGGTTACCTTGATCAGTCAAGCCCAGTTTGTGGTCCAGCAAACATCTCTGGGTGCAGTCCTTGAAACTCTCAAGCACTACCTGGGTGGCCCAGCTAACCAGCTAATTCCCAGCACTGCAGGGCCTGAGCAGCACTTTATTTTGGGGTCTTCACATTGAACTATAGCATAGATTCAATTAATTATTTTTTACCTAGAGTGAATTCTGTATATGCTGAACACTGCTTGGGAGCCCTCTAAAATTTCACTACCACCAAAACCAAAACAAAAACATTTCAAAAGATGAAAAAAAGCATCTAATTCTGACTCCACATACAGGGGTCTCAAAAGGTCCTCCATACAACATTTGTGGCCCTGCCCTAGAGGAATCTTTTTTTTTTTGTTTTGTTTTGTTTTGTTTTAATTGTTTGGCTCACACCCCCCAGTGTTCAAGGCTTACTACTGACTTTGCACTCAAGGATCACCCTGACTTTGCCTCCTGAGGCCGCAAGTAAATTGAGTTTGAGATATATAAACATTTAGTGCTTTAGTTTATCTATAGAATAGAGATAATATAATTATCATACTTTTCTCATAAGATTATTGGGAGATAGATTAAAATTAATAATATTTGTAAGGCATTTTGATGAATCTTGGAACATAGTAAGAATTATACCAATGTAGCTGGAATTACAGTTTAGGTCAGAAAACAAACAAAACAGAATAAAACATTTAAGAGTAAATGCTCTACTACAAGATTTCTGGCAATATATTCACAAATCCCAATTATGGATTAGCTTTGTATACATAACTTACTAGGGTCCGGTTTTCTAATTCATAAACTGGCATTAAAAAACGGAATTTCTCACCGTATCACTGTGAGGATCCACTACATTAATACTAGAGCACTTAGAGCAATATTTGACTCTTAATAAGTGCCCACACTAAGTATAGCTATCTACCCTAAATCCATTCTGATATCTATATATCCCAACTTGATGGTGGGCTGCAGACAATAGCTATTATGGAAAACATCAATTGTGTTCTAACAGAGTTCAAGTTTCACTAAATCCACACTTTGGATTCTTTTGTGAATCAAACTTATAAATATTTAGTCTTGCTTGACACTAATCACCACCAATGATTTTACTGCAAGACAATAAACATCAGGAAGTTTCATGAGTGTTTCTGTGAATAGGACAGATGCTTTTGTTCATAAATCTGATACTGACCCCAGTCATTAATAAACAAAACAGGCCAAAGCACCAAGAGAATGAAGAGTAATTTGGTAAGGAATCCAATAAATTTATTCAAGACAAATAATCAAAACAAAGAATTTATTCTTAATCCTGCCATACTAATGGCTTCTGTTAAAATGAAAATGATTAAATCAAATTTGGCTTTAATTTGTTGAAGCTAGATGCCGTTTTCCCCAATGTGATAAATTACTGTGAGAGCAAGACAAATAATGTGAAATTTACTATGAGCCTGCTGTTGCATGAAAATGGAATGAAAAAAGAAACAATTCAAAAGTTATTTAGCATATAGCTCACTGAATTCAAGAAGAAAAAAAATATTATTAAAATCTCACTTACCTTTGCTGCTGTTGATCTGTTGTTCAAGAAAATTGCTTTTATAAACAAAGCTGGTTTTCTATGCCAAGGCCTAGTTGGATTGTGTGTGTGTGTGTGTGTGTGTGTGTGTGTGTGTGTGTGTGTATGAAGATGTGTGTGAGTGATAAACTATTCTGTAGTCTGCACATTCTTTCATCTTCCAAGATTCATTGAATCATAGAATAATACTGGCTATAAAGAAGGCCAAAACTGCCCTATCCTAACTTTTTCAATTTATAAACTAGTAATATAAAGCTAGAAAGGTATAATGACCTCACCAACTCCCACTTGGGAGAGAATTAAATCAGATGCGATGCCGCTTCTTTGGATTCTACAAGTTCAAATGAGAGATGGGGATGAGTTGGAGAGAGAGAGAAAACAAAAGTTCAGCTCCTTCAGTCTACATTTTTCTAATATTTATGAGATACCATTTTCTAGAGCTCTTCATTCTTTGTTGAAATCAGTATTAATTTACTCTTCAGCTACATAGATAAGAACTGTAACTTTTATGGTTTTTTACCAGTTTAAAAGTTATGCTAGAATAAAGTTTGTAGTTGTGGATTTTGTTTTGTTTTGTTTTGTTTTGGAAGGTCACACCTGGCAGCGCTCAGTGGGGTTACTCCTGGCTCTATGCTCAGAAATCGCTCCTGGCAGGCTCGGGGGACCATATGGGATACTAGGATTCAAACCACTGACCTTCTGCATGAAAGGCAAAAGTCTTACCTCCATGCTATCTCTCCAGCCCCGATTTTTAATATTTCTGAAAGAATAACGAACATCTCTATATTTTTCATCCTTTCTCAGTTTTAGAAAAATTCTTGAATATTTATATATCTTCATCATGTACATGGGTGGTGATAATAACTGAATAATTAAAGAGAAATAATTGTAGGAGAATAAATTTGCAACACCTATACATAGAACAGAAGTAAAGGTGATGGGGTGCAGAAAGGATAAATATAGTCAGAATGACTTGGAAATTTTCACTTGGTAGCTAAGCAGAATGTAGTAAATTTTATCCATCTTGAGGAAGATGACTTTCTAGGCATTGGCAAATGGTAAGTAGGGAGTTGCTCGCCAAAGAAAACTATTTTTGTTCATGAAAACCAATGGGCATTTTCCTTCAACAACCATTGTCTGCCACACAATTTGTGGTATGCATTTTACCTGAAGCAGCTTATTAAACCACTGATGCTTAAAACTGAACAGGAGCTTGCAATTTTTACAATCTTTCAGGCCAGGAATTGTACAAGAAGCACAAATACCCTAACTTCTTTACTGACATCACTAAGTGGAGTAAAGATGTATTCAATAGCTGAAGCTAAGTGCAGCTCACTAGTTATATCAATCTAAGAAAAAAGACAATGGAAGAAAGCTGCATTATGATAAAGACTCTAATAATGAGAAGAAAAGATAATTATCTCATGAACACCATGCCAATCCCTACTTAAAGAGCATTTAGGTTTTGGGTTTGTTTGTTTGTTTGTTTTTTAGATAGAAACAACTCAGTGTGAACTTGAAAGAACTGTGAAAGGACTAAATGAGAAAAAATAATTTTGATGCCTATCCTAGACACAGAGTCAGTCTCAGTTTTGTTCAAATTTATACATTTGTGACATCAGATAGAATAAGTAGTAGACCTGAATTACTATCTTTTCTCCTATGGCCCTTTAGATTATAGCAGGAGCTCTAATACTGTGCAGGATTTTTAGGTCTAGGTCATAAATGGGTCTTTACTAAATTCATCTAGGGATTTCATATTAAGTTAAATAAGAATTTCCAAGATCCTAATATGTTAATTACAAGTTCTTACCAATGGACAATCTTATACATGCACCATTTTCTTCTTACAAAAAAGCTCTCTCAATATTATACATTCCAACCTCCTTTAAACTCATTGTTCTTCACATCCTGACTAGACTTATATCTCTATTTAATATCATGCAAAATGGATATATACTTTATCCTCTCTCATACATACACACAATCACACACACATGCACACAATCTGTACAAGATCTATCATAAATATTGTCTTAGACTGTTCAGACTGATAAAACAAAATAATATACATTGTATGGTTTATATACAACAGACACTTGTTTCTCACAGTTTGCCTGAGAAGTCTAAGGTAAAAACAGATGTCTGAAGTCTTGCTTCCTGAGTCATAGACTGCTAGATACTTTGTTTTCACATGGTAGAAAGGAATCCTCTCAGGTCTCTTTTGTAAGAGTATTAATCCCTTTCATGAGGGCCTCATCACCTCCAAAGACACTCCTAAAATGCCATCACATTGGGATTTAACTTTCAATGCAAGACTTGTACACTACATTCCATTCACTCTTTATTGCTTGGGTTAGGATTTAAAAGTAACCAACCCTTCCCCTTCTTTCTATATGAAAGCAATCATTAACTAAATTAATGAATGGTGTTCTATTTAAATTTTATTTCTCTAAAATTCCTAAAAACTGTTTCAAATGACTGAGCTAACTTCTACCAGTAGATTTTTAAATGTTTTGTCAAATTAAGTTGGCATTTGTAAGCGATTTCTGACAAGTTTTATGTTCTATTGAAAGCAAATCCCACCCTTGAATTTTAAATAGTTATATGAACCATAGCAAATTAGTCCAAAAATGTAGGCTCTGCAATGAGTTTATAATAGGCAACCTCCACTAGTATGCCACTAGCCTCCATTAGTACATGATAAAGAAGCTGCGTATTATTGGGGCATCCTTGACCTTGTCCCTTATGATGCACTTCTTCTGTAAACTAGTCTTACAGAGTCAGACACTGTGGCATGACTACACAAAATAAAAGAGCAGTTTCGCTTGCTCAGGGTTAGCTACAGATAGCTAAGATGTTTCACTCTCTGATAAATTAGAGGAAATAATAAAGCCTCAAGTTGTTGAACTCTGACTTTGAATTGGGATACAGCTACTATTAAGATCCAGATAGACTTTCAGTAACTCTTTTAATGGAGATCATCTCTGAAGAAGCCAATTCAGGGCAAATTTTATTCATTCCTCCCAAAGATTTGGGATTATTAACATTAGCTAATAATGTTAAATAGATTGAGAAGGGAAACACAGAAGGTAGAGGAAATGGGGCTGGAGAGTTAATATATGGGTTAAAGTGCTTTCCTTGCAGGCCTCCACCTCTCTGCTCCATGCTTCTCAGCCAATTAGGGAAATGCCTGGCATTGGTCAGTTATAATCTGTTATATTGCATACATGAAACAGAGATCTCATCAAGCAGTCAGGAGGTTCCTGAGTCCACCTGCTCTGCACAGTATAGAACGGGTTCCTGCCACAGAAGTCCTCAGGGAGCCAAAGGTTCATGTTGGAGTGAGAAATTGCAGTTTTAGAGAAAGGAAGAAATAGGAATTCTGGATGCATCTTCTTTACTCTCAGAAAAGAATTTCAGGAAGAGGCAAAATAGTGAAACAAAATGTTTTTTATTGAAAACAATTTGTAGAGAGATGTGAGAAGGTAGGCAAGGCTGAGACACATGCTCAAGAGTGATTTGTTCAAGAGACTTCTTCCAGAGGAAAAAAAGGAGATGAGAGGAGAGTACAATTTTGGAATAAAAGCTAAAAGCTTAGATAGGCTTTGGGGAGGACATTAAACACAATTTCTGCAAATTGTCTTGACCTGGAATTTTCCAAATACATAAGAGTTAATCCAGGGCATTCTCACAGGGAAAACCTCCCATATTCTTACCATGATCTATAGATTTTGTTATAACAGCTTATTTATTTATTATTAAGTATTATCATTGGTTTGCTAAATTGGTGGTGCTAAAGGGTTACTCCTGGCTCTGTACTGAGGGGTCATTCCTCGAGGTTCTCAGAAGACCATATGGGATACTGGGAATTTAACCCATGCTGACCCTACCCACTGTGTTGTCTGCTGATCCCTGTAGCTTCTCCATTTATGAGGTGTTCCTCATCTCTGGATGAGGTCTCTATATCTGGTGGTTTGGGGCCACATCCATCTGTGTTCAGGGTTTACTCCTGTATCTATGCTCAAGAATCTCTCCTGGTAAGGCTCAGTCAGACTCGGTGCTCAATACCAGTTCAAAACCTTCAAGGCAAGTGCACTACTGCTCCTGGCCTAAGAAAATTTTTTCTTAATTTTAATATTTTTCCCAAAAGCTTATTACTAGGCTCCTCTATCAAATTTCCTCATATATTCTCATTTTCAGGTTAGTTCGCAATGTAGTTATTTCTCTAACTAAACTCATCACTCTTTGTGGTGAGATTCATGAGATCGGCTGTAACGTCCAGCCCTCCTCTTTTTTGTCTCTGAAAATTGTTGAGAAATGTCTTTCATTTTTCTTAAAACCCATAGATGAGTGAGACCATTCTCCGTCTTTCTCTTTCTCTCTGATTTATTTCACTCAGCATAATAGAATCCATGTACATTCATGTATAGGAAAATTTCATGACTTCATCTCTCCTGACAGCTGCATAATATTTCATTGTGTATATGTACCACCGTTTCTTTAGCCATTCATCTGTTGAAGGGCATCTTGGTTGTTTGAAACATAATTTTACAGAAAAGTATAAATGCATTTTACACACACACACACACACACACACACACACACACACACACACACACACACACACACATTGTTGGGACCGAATTCTGAGCAGAGAAAAGCGCCATTTTGTAAGGATTGCATGGTGTAAACTACACATTAGGTCTTCACAAACCTATTTCTATAGATCTTGCCCCAAGATACTGACCATACTAGGTTGCCTATCAGGGAGGGACAAGAGATCAGTAGGAAGGTACCCCTAGAGAGAGAAAAACATTTTAAGGATCATCAGAAATCTGGAACCTCCCTATATCTTTTCCCTATATAATCTTCCTCATTCCATTGGGCAGGACTCATCTCCTTTAGGGGATAGCTCTGACTGATCAATATGGAGGGTCTTATTGACTGACAGATTAAAGTTCTAAACTTTATTCCAGTTGTGTGGTCTCATTCTTCTACTCTGGAACCCTACAATATATATGTAAAATTTATTTACTTTATTTAAAGAGCACGTATTACATACTTGGCATAGTTGGTCAAAATACATTGGTTTCCAAATAAGTGGGAACAAAATAATTTAAAAAGGTGGGGGAGAGAAAAAGGAAAGAAGAGAGAAAAAAAGTACAGCAATAAGCAAATTTGTGAGAATTATTGTATCTCAAATAATACATTAAGTCTCTGTCAAAGGTTTTACTTGTTATTAGTTGATCTTTCTGTTCATTTTTCCATACAATATGTGGTTTCAGATAAACATTGAAGCCTTAATTTTTGTGTTCTCTTTGTATGACAGAATTAAACAAAAATGTAGTTGTTCAGTAATTTCAAGCAGTATTGCTGATACTGGGGCTATTTGGTAGGGAGGAATAGTGAGTTGTGGCCACACCAAGTGCATGCAGAGGTTACTCTTGGTAATATGCTCAGAAATCACTCCTGGTAGCCTTCCAGGACCATATAAGATGCCATGTGTCTCCAAGGTTGGTTACATGCATGGAAAATGCCTGTGCTATCACTCCAATCCCTAATACTGGGGCTTTCTTGGGGCATGATTTTGGCTGCAAGGGCTTCCAGAAGGATAAGATGGATGGGGTACCTGCACTCACTTCAGGAAAAAGAACTAGTGATATCTGCCCCAAACTGGCATATCTAGAGTTTGATTGGATCAGATTGGTGTCTCTGCAGAGAGGTATAGAAGAGTGACAGCAATTGTGGATAATGGGTGCAGTAGGTGGGTCTCGAAAGGGAGACGACATGACCTTCACTCTCCTCCCAGGATTAACTTTCAGCTCTGTGGCTGATATAACCATAATTTTCATGGCTTGATTTTCATCTCTTTTGAGAACAGAGGGAGTCTACGGAGCTAGCTTATTGAATGTATAGTGACCTCAAATATAGAATTTTTTTTATCCCCTTCTACTTGTTCAAAGAAAAATAATCATGTTTGTTAGAGACTCAACATCTCTCAGGATAAAGGATATGCTACTTGTATCACAGAATTTCCAAATATCTATGACTAGAAAAACAATGAATAATAAAATAATAGGCATGATACCCCCTCAGTAACAGTATTGCAAATCACAGCATGTAAAAAGAAAAAGAGGATAAAAGAAAAATATCTGCCCTAGAGAAGATTGGGGGGAGGAGAGGGAAACTGGGGACATTGGTGGCAGAAAATGTGCCATAGTGAAGGGTGTATTGCTGAAACACAAGGATGAACAACTTAGCAATTGTGGGGAAAAACCTGTTTCATGAAGAACTTTATAACCATGGCATTTAAATAAAGTTATTAATAAAATTAAAAATCAATGTATGATTTCACAATCTTAATTTCTTAATACATGTGTTTTAATTCTTAATTTCACACTATTAATTTTTGTTAAAATTCTCCCAAAACAGGGGGATTTGTTTTATATCTACTCTGGGATCCAACTGACAGAACAGAGATTATGTTGAACATCCCTATATGCTTATGCAGAGGAGAAAATGTGTTCATAAATGTCTCAAGTCTTAAAAAAATGATTTCTCTGACACTGATTGCTTATTAGGAGGATAGAATGGCATGGCCCAAAGTAGTAAGAAGCAGTTACTCTCAGAAAGGAGAGTGAAAATCTTGACTGATATTTATTCTTCTACCCTGGATGGGGGCCATTTTTATAATTAGACTTAAATTTATTTATTTTATTTCAAGGGTACGGTGTTCTATAATGCTATCAATTCTATCTTACATTGTCCATTATCCTTCATAGCCATTTATAAGTGTGCCCTAGTAAAAGACCATTTTTCTGGTTTGAGCACGTTTTCTAGGCTATTTATTTCTCATTCTAGAATCATCTGAAATATCAAGTAGTTGTCAATCTGTTAATCCTGATTTTAAGTCAGATCTGTTCATCTATTTTTTTTCTTATTGGAATATCATTCTTTTTTCAATAACTCCATCATGTATTAATAATGTCACCAAAAATACTCAAAGCATTTGTCTTTTCACTTTTGGTTTATTTTGAGTGACTACATCTGGAGTTATGACTTCAAAATAAAGTCATACCACTATTCTCCTTTCCCTGAGCCATATTCCTTTTTATTGAAAGTTTTTAATGACACTCTTTAATCCATTTAGAAATTGTTTGTTTTTGGAGTGTTGTTTTGATGCACAACCAGAGGAGCTTCAGGGTATTCCAGGCTTGGTGTTCTGGGGGCTAAGCAGTTCTGGGGATTAAAACTTGATCTCCTTATGCAAAGCTTCTACTCCAGTCCCTTGAGTTATCTCTCCTGCCTTCCATGCTTTAATGGTAGCTATGGAAACTATATCTTTGACCTTATTCTTTTTTCTAAGTGAGTGTTAAGATACTATTGCTTAATAAGTTTCTTAGTAAAGTTCTAGCACTGCAAAACATGCATTGACTCCTGCCATGTCAGTTTCTTTGATATCAGAAAATAACTCCTTCATATCCCAAACTGATTTTACACTTATTAATTTTATTATTTCAGTAGTAGTAGTCTCATGGCAGTTTTTCAAATAATATTAGCTTAAACTGAATAATAAACTATCCCTAATCTTCTAACTGACAATATAATATCCTTAATAGAAGAACAATAGCTTTTCCTCCTTAGATTTGCCACTGGTAGTTTAAAAAACAAACTGATGATTGTTTCTTAGGCCATTTTATAAGTTTCTATCTATGAAGTCTTGATGTCATATAAAACAAATTTCCACTGAACTGAGCTATATATGATATAAATCTGGTGTTCACTCTTGAATTTACATTTTTCATTTTAATTATAAGGAATTTCAAGTATTTTGAACGAAAAATTCCTTTCTTTAGATTTTAACTAATTTAGAAGAATTAAACGTTTTAGTGACTCATCACAATTGCACTCATACCTGTCATTCATAAATCTACATCTATGTTTTTAATCATACAAAAATTATCTGATCATTATTGCACCCAGATGACAATGGTTTGAGGGCCAGCCTTCAAATCCTGAATAGTGCTCAGAGTATAATACCGGTTCTGTGTTCTGTAGTAGATGATGCCAGTGATGTAAGATCCCAGACAAGTTTGAGGCCATGCCCAGGCCAGCTGAGAGTGGGATGGGAAACAGCAGAGTGAATTGAATAAGACCTCCTGGAGTGACTGCAGAGAGATGAACCTTTATTACGAAGGGAGAAAGAAGTATTTAAACATTTATACTGAAACATAAATTTCCTGTGTGGGAAGGGAAGTCCTTTACTGGTTTAGGTTGATGTGCAGCATATTAGGTCTGCAGATGTGACCTATGTGACTAGGGGGAACATGACTTACGTAATCTGGGAAAGCAGAGGACTTGTGACATGCCAGGCGTTTGCCTCCTTTCAAGGGCTCCTTTGAGTGGGTGTGAGAGTCTTCCCTGCTAGAGTGACAATCTCAGTGGGGTCCAAACCTGACTCTGAAGGGCTGTGGCTACAATTCTCAAAAATATTAATTTTCTCTTCTCTTCTTTTTAAAAACATAAATTACTTATTTAAAGACCATGTATCAGTTAGTTGACATCGTGAATCATAATACATTTGTTTTGCAGGTGAGTGGGAGTGAAATTATTTTTAAAAAATAAAAAACAAAACAGAAAGGTTATAAAAATAGGGATGCAACAAGAAAATTTTGAAAATCATTGCATCTCACAATAAGGTCATGAAGTCATAGTCCAAAGACTTAGTAAACTCTTGCTGCTAATTGAACTTTCTGATAATTCTTTTGTTTTTGAATATTAGGTGGCTTTAGTGAGGATCCAAATTGGTGAATTCCTATAGGAATAATAATAAAAATAATGAAAAAGTTGGAATTGTCATACAGACAACTGTTTCTGAGACAGACTTTTGTTTTTGAGACTATTTCTGGCTTTTGTGGAGCCAGGGCATCTGGAAGTATGAAAAGGTGAATGGAGGGTGCCCACACTCACTCCCCGAAAGTCCCAGAATTGACAGCCCAAATAGGGGCCTACCTGGAGTTTCAGTCAGATTTGTGTCTCTGCAGAGAGCTGTAGAGGAGTGGCAGAGTTGAGCTGTAGTAAAGAAGCTGGTGTGGATGGTGTGTACAGCAGGCGCAACTTCAGCAGTATGGGGAACTGGTTCTCCCTCTCCTTGCACGATAACCAGTTTTCACCTGTGTAGCCAGTTTATTTAAAATTTTCGTGGCTTGGTTTACATCTCTTTTGAGAACAGAATGCGTCTATAGATCTGGCTAAATGTAGACATAAATTTTCTCTTTTTCTTTGTGAAAAATAAAAATAAATTATCTCTAAACTTTTATAATTTTCCCTCTCAATTAATTGTGGGCTTTTTTCCTTTTTAATAGGGTATTCTTTCATAGATGATTATAAAAGAGCAAGAAGGAAAATTAAAACTTCTTGTTATTGGTCCCAAAGAAGGTTATAAAAATTATTAAAAGAAAACCCCCAATGTGATCAGTGAGGCTTAATGTTGAAATAAAATAAAATGTAATATATCAAGCATTTAGGGAACTCAATAGTTAGCTAGTTATATAGTTAATTGCAATGACATCTTTCTTTCCATTTCTGTACCTTTCTGTCTTTGGATAATCAGGGCATTTTAGAGAATATGAATTGTGGGAATACAGATAGTAGTTACTGGATATCTTAGCTTAGTACAGATGGTAAACTATTGTGGTCTATTAGTGAGTATCTTGATTTGAAATATAAATAATAAAGAAGTAAAACTGAAAAACTTTTATCTTTTTTAAATTCAATATTTATTGTAGGTTTTGAAATTATGATGGGAGAATTCTTCATGAATTCTCCTTTATTTTTTCCTTTATTTAAACGAAATGCATGGTACAGTTAACAAACAGTAGTTGAACATAATACATTTGTTTTCAGGTAAGTGAGGCAAAGTTATTATTAAAAAAAGAATAGAAAGAAAAAAAGAAAAAGAAGAAAATTAAAGAAAAAATGTAGAATAGAAAACTCTTTTTTGAAAAATTATTGTATCTCCAATGAAGTCCTTAATAAAATGGCAGAAGGTCTAATAAGCTCTTGTTAAATGTCCATTATGTTAAACTGATGTGTTTCTGTAGGGATGACAGCATTAAATAAATGAAGTTTTCCAAAATTTTAAAGCACTATTACTGATATTGTGATATTTAAGGATATGCACTAAGCTGCCAGGTCTTTTGAAGAAAGAGGATGGTGAAGAGTGCCCACACTCACTCCCGAAATCTCTTGTGGTATCAGCCCAAATACTGATATACCTGAAATTTAGTGAGATTGTTGTCTCCACAGGGAATCATAGAGGGTTGCTGAGGCAAGGCCATAGACAAAATGATGATTCTGGGTGATAGATGCAGCAGGCGTTATTTAGCAGGGTAGGGACGTGACCCACTCTCTCCTTCTCTAATTGTGAACTTTCTGCTGCATGGCCCATGTGAATTTTTATGACTTAGTTTATATCTCTTTAGAGAAATGAATGAATCCATGGAGCTGGCCCAGTATGAACATGGTGACTGCATTTGTAGGTGTGGTTACCATATGAAGATATTAACTTATACCACAGGACTGAGATTTTTGATGAACAAACAGAAATACAAGAAAGCAAAATCTTGAATAACTACAAATGTGGATTAGAAAATTGTGTATTCTTTTAAAACTAAAGCTTATTTTATAATGCTGAGAGCAGGAAAACTGTAATACAACATTAAAACTCAAATTCTTTAACTCACCTCAGACTTAAATTGTAATGCATATAATTTGATGCTTGAATTTTTCATATTATACTATATATACAATATATACTGTTTATACTGGGACATAGTCTAAGAGATCCTCAAACTACGGCCTGCGGGCCACATATTGTATTTGTTCCCGTTTTGTTTCTTCACATCAAAATCAGATGTGTGCAGTGTGCATAGGAATTTGTTAGTAATTTTTATTTTTACTATAATCTGGCCCTCCAGTGGTCTGAGGGACAGTGAACTGGGCCCCTGTTTAAAAAGTTTGAGGATCCCTGGTCTAAGATAATCATTTACAGAATTTGATTTTCTTTTTTATTCTTCTTTTCTTCAATTTTAAATCCACTGACCTATATAATTTAAGTATTTTTTTAAAATTTGTATTTCCTCTGTGAAATAAACATGGTTTGCACCATCACAGCACTTAGGACCCTGAAGACTATAAAACCCTGAAAAACACTTGTCAGAAAACATGAATATGCTGTTTACCCAGATCTTAAATTGTTGTGTGACCTTAAGAAAATGATTTAACACATTTGGGTTTTCTTTTTGTCATTAGTGAAATGAAAAATTCAAGGTCTCTCTATAGTTCAATGATTTTAGTTTTTCTTATAATTCAAAGATTTTTTGCTTTATAACTTCTTAAGTATTTCAAGAGAAGTAATAATGGAAGTTACCAGTAATGTTCTCTAAGACTTAATCAGGGCTTACCATGTCCAAGGTCTTGTTCAAAGCCCTCACATTACTAAGTCATTTGATCATTATAACAAATCCCAATAGTATCTACCATTAGCCCTATTTAATAGATATGGAAATTAAAGCACTGACAGGTTGAATAACCTACTCATGTCACTCAATAGAAGAAACAGAGGCAGAATTAGAACCCACATAAGACCTTTATAGAGATCATTTCTTAATATCAAAATGTCCCAAGGAGCAGCCCATATGTCATTATATAGATCATCTTGAATGTCTAGGAGAATTTGTGAAGAAACAGTGAGCTTTATTGAGGAAAGTGACTAGCAGAAAATGTTAGAGCCCAATTTACATTTGAAGAAGCAGTCTGAATATACCATGCCAAATTCAGTAAAAAGGTAGCAGGGAATTTGAAGAAGAAAAAAATTTACTAGGAAAGTATTACCATAACCTAGATGAGCAAAAACTAAAAGGTCAATTAAAATGGTGAAAAGAATGTCCTGTACTTATCAGATACTGAAAATGTAGGTTATAGAATATGATCTGTGCTATAGTCTATGTTTTCTAGCTTATATTACAGAGAATGATTTAAAGAAATATAAAAATATATTATGGAAAAAGGACTCTCATTGGGAGAAATTTTTGAAACAGATTTACTCAGAAATTGAAAGTTTATTTGGGGAGATACTCTCAATAAGAAATGGGAAATTTTATATCCCATAATTTAGCTCTTGTAGAAGTAAATAAAAATAATGTTGGTGATGTGATCCTGTCATTTATTAGTGCTGCTATGCCAGCTTTGATGCATCATATTGAAGATAGCCAGTGGATTAAAGAAGATGTGAAGATAAGAAAATGTCCCATTTTTGTTCTACTTTCACCATATTTTGTTCTTTTGCTCTGAAGAGAATATGTAAGAATCCTAACAAAATAACACATCAACAGAATTTCAGTTCAATTTCAGAACACATGAAAACAAACTTTACACACACTGACTCTCCAATGGGTGTTTTAAGTAATCCAAGTATAGCTAGGGCAGGAGAGGGTCAGACCAAGCTGCTTTGATCAGTCTTTCCTATTACATTATTAGACTTTATGACCTCAGAACTATAGAATTGTGGTATTTCAGATATCAGAAATTTAATTAAATTATTTATTTAAGGGAACATACTAAATGTGTCATTGACTTTCATATTGCCAACAACAGAAAATCAGTCCATGGTCTTCTTGGGAATGCATACATAACCTTGGAAAGTTATATGCCATCTCAGATGGATCTCTGATCCATCTGAGGATCCAATCAGAGCTCACCTTTCTAGAAAGTCCTGTTTTTTTGCATCTGGCTCCTCATTTATCCTCTAGGGACTGGAAGTCATCACTTCTCTCCCAGGCATCAGAAATGTCCAACTACTCTCAGCCAGTGATGTCATCTTTAGGTGGTTCAACCAGGAAATTCCCCAAAACATTAAAATCCTTAAATCTGATCCAATCACCTGTCTTCTGGGTCCAGGTGTCTAAGAAGAGGAAGTAGTCTATTCAAAACCAAATACATCATACTAGAAACCTGAAAAGTAATTGTTATACAGTATAGCCATAAAAGCCTTAAAAACTTTTGCAGACTTAATAACCTATTAGTGGCTTAATATTTTGCCACATTAAAATTATAAAAAAAAACAATCTGTGAAATTTCTTTTTACAGCAGGTCAGAACTTGAGTTCTAGTTCCTGTATACCTTAACTTTGCCTACAGCATATTATCTCATGATTATTACCACATGATCTCCCTAAAGGCCCCAACCATTACATCTCACCAATACTGTAGAAGTTGGCCTAACTGAAGCATTCCTCCCATAAAAAATATTGAGATAAAGGGAATTCCATAACTTGTTCAAGTGTTTTTTTGCAACTGGAATAGTTAGGAGACTCACCTTTGCCTCTTACATAGATCTCTCTCTTCTTCTCAGTTTCTACCACTCATGTACTTGTGCATTTTCATTCACTGCCAGGCTGGTTAAAGAATGCTGTGCAATTTGTTCAAGTGTCTAGGATGTGCCCAAGAAAAAACTATACTATGTATAAAAATTGTTCTTTCTAATAGGTTAATTACAACTTTAGAAACTATTATTTATTAACAGTAATAAATTGTATCTACTCACTTAGATATATCTGTAGACATTTGATTCTAGGAATGAAAATATCTTTGTAATAAAATATGCTTCTGTAAATTAGTAAATGTTCAGTTTTTAGAAATGGTGTATTGATAGTTTCCTTAATATTTTCCTCTGTGGGGTTTCTTCTGTACAAATATTAGAGTCCTTTTCTATTACAAGTGGTGTTATATACATTCTGGGAACTGTTCCCTGTCCCGATGGATCATTCTGGTAGCCTCTTCAGGTTATCTTCAGTTCACCAGTCAGATGAGTGGTCCTGTGGAAAATCTTTACATGAGGCAATAGAAGTACAGAATATTCCATTTTTTTAAATGTAATGTTTTCTATAGTCTCTTGAAAAAAACTCCTTCTTTCTTCCCTCTAAAGTCTTTGAGATCTAAAGCACTTGTTTAGTTTGGAAAGAAAAATAGTTTGACCTTTAATTTTGTGAAATAAAGAATAGCACACATTCTGATGTTAAGAAAATAGAAGATCACAATAGGTGACAATGATCCTCATTTTCTGTTAATAAGTCTCAAAAATGAACGTATGAGAGGAGATATGAATGCCCTAAGTGTTTTAATTCAGTTCACTTAAGGTGTTTCCATGACAACCAGCTTTTGACAGGGAATAAAGTCATGACTGATGTAATGGGTAATGTACCCCCATTCACTCAACATTACCCAAGAGTCCTTTTCAAGTTTAAAGTAAGGGATACCCCACATCATAGCAAAAATAAACCATTGGATGCCATCTTTGTGGTGGTGAATGAATTAGCTGGCCAACTTCACCCAGGCATCTTCAATTGGTTTCCTGGATGATGACCTTAGTTTCTACCTTCCTGCCCCAGTAGTTGCCTATGGTCTGCTTGAGCAGAAGTCCCAAGATTCCTAATTGGGGTCATTGAGGTCTTTCTTCTCCTGGTTAGCTAGCAAGACAGAAAACAATATAATGTTTAAGTGAGGGCCAAGAGACTTTTATTGCTATTTGGAAATACATGCTTCTTGTAGATACAGACTTAATGTTTTCCTGGTATTCTAGTGACAGCAGACCCTGCACAAAGTAGATACCAGAATTTATTTTTTAGGGAGACAAAATATTTATCAGTAATACATATCA
>PVKC010015292.1:0-21565 GCA_004027635.1 Crocidura indochinensis
CCGCCCGGCCCCACAGTAAATTTTCTTAATGCTTATTGCTGAAGATATCTTGAAAACAAAATAAGAACCACCAGGGCCATTCCAACCACAGTAAGAAGTAGTGGTCATGGCTAGGCTAAGACTGCCACAAAGTAAAACAAGTCCTTCATAAGGCAGTTCACATGTCATATTCATATCTTATTAAATTTTTCCATATCTAATAAAATACATAATCCATTAGCTCTAGATAGCAAGGACCTCAACTTAAACATGACAATAAAGTTGTCTAAGGCACAAAGTGAGCAAATGGCATAATTTAGAACTGAATTCTGTTCTATTGGAGTCCAGATATCTAGCAATTATAATGTCCATTTTCTTCCCTATATAACAGTGGACACAGAGTAAATGCTCAATGATAGTTAAAAAATATAAATTTATGCCACTGAGAACATTGGATCTAGCTTAGGAGTCCTCAAACTTTTTAAACAGGGGCCCAGTTCACTGTCCCTCAGACCATTGGAGGGCCAGACTATAGTAAAAACAAAAATTACGAACAAATTCCTATGCACACTGCATACATCTTATTTTGATGTGAAGAAACAAAATGGGAATAAATATAATATGTGGCCCGGGGGCCATAGTTTGAGGACGGTGATTGGAACACTAGGATGACTCAGGGAATGGGGAGGTTCTTGAGCACTTTGGTGGTAATTAATTGAGAGAATGGTGTACATAAAGATAATAAGTATTACGGCCAGTATATTACCTTCAGTATAATAGATTAAAAATAAAGAAGCATGAAGAAATAGAAAATAGAATAAAAGAATGCAGCAGTATGAATTAGTGTTTGCAAAAGCAGGAATGAAAGCAAAATATAAAAATGTAGCTACAATGATCATCAATCAATTCAAAGACTGAGTTTTCTTTGACAAAGACTGCATGAGAAATTTGGCTAAGCAAAGTGACTGTATTAGTAAAAAAAAAAAACAGAATTCTGGAAATATTTAAACTGATTTTCCTCTTATATAGAATTCTTAAATTGTTTTCTGGGACTTTCATTTATGTACAGGAGATGAGCTCAGCAAGGTTCTATCAGAATTCTCAAGAATAATGAGGAATCAAATGAGTAGAGAAACCCAAAACCAGGGTTCCTGACCCAGGAGCTACTAAATGCTAAGAGTTTCTTGATAGCTCTATACACAATAGCAAGCCAGAAAAATAGATCAATAAATAAGTAAATAAGATACATAATTTCAGTTTCTTTTTGTATAAAGTTGTCAACAATAAAGAGGATCAGCTAAGAGCCTTAATTCTGTATGGAAAGTAAACAAAACCAGAACTGTTTGTACTGCTTTAACAGACTTGAATTCCAGAGATGCCTTGTTAAGTAAGAGACCTGCCTTACTCACGAATGTATTAAAAATAGTAGAAGGAAAAGGAAATGAATAAAATAAAAACATAAGGTAGTAATTGGAACTTGGGGTCATTGTAATAATATACTAGATAAGTATATTCCTTTCACTTGGTTTAATTGGGTTCAAGCCCCAGAACTTCATCTGGTCCCTTAAGTCCTACTGGGAGTTGCTCAGAATCAAAAGTAAGTTCTGAGTACATTAGACATGCTCCCCTAATTGTAATTTAACCCTCCCCAAGGAGACTAATTATAATTCAAGAAATTCACCTCTTGCTTTAAAAAAAATAGTCCTTTTCTGAAAATTTGCATTTCAGAGTGTGCTATTGTTTAATTTCACCCGAGGAATAGGAAAAATGATGATGCTATTAACAGAAATGGGAGAGCAGGAGGAGATTCTTGGGGAAGGAATATAAGCCCATAAAAAAGACTCAATAAATGTTTGTGTATAGACCATTAAATGAAAGTGTCTTATTTGTTGAGTTTCAGTTTCCAATAGGACATTTTTCATGGCCTGCCAAACTTAGCAACACCTCTTCTCAAGGGGCCAGATGACATTTCAGTTAATTTCCTATTTCAACAAGAGAAAAATTGCAAGTCAGCAAGAAGGAGAGACGGCTACAGTTTCCTTGAGTTTGTGTTTCCTGTCAAATCCAGGCTCAGGAACAGTGAGGATATTCATGTGTAAAGCTCTTGCCCTCTGCCTCAGGGTGAATGATGATAAGGAGATTCCCCAATAGTCCCAGTAATATGGGGTTCACTGGTTCAAATATGTAGGATGTGGATTAGTTTGATTACAGTGCAGCTGAACCAGTTTGAGAAAAACTGTGCTATTTCCATATAGGAAGTATTCAACCCTTTGCATTGTTTCTGGAGACAGGAAAGATGATGAGCGCCTTGTGTGTGCCCAGGTATTACTTAGTATCCCAAGGGTCAGACTGATTAAGGTTCTAAATGAAAATATTAAAAAAATATAAGAAAGCATCATTGCTATAGAATAATTTTGAGAGGAAATCTAAAATGATTTTATGCTGTGAATGTTTAAGGCACAAGTACACCTTCCTAGAAAATAGCTCTTTTTGTTGGTGGGGGGGAGACAAATTGTTGTAACATTTGTCTAGGAACAAGAGATGATGTTGATTCATTTTTACTTCATGTGCTTTCATGAAATAAGTATTACCTGGGGCGAGAGCAATAGCACGGCGGTCGGGCATTTACCTTGCATGAAGCTGACCCAGGACAGACCTGGGTTCGATCCGCGGTGTCCTATATGGTCCCCTGAGCCAGGAGCGATTTCTGAGTGACACTGGGTGTGGCCCAAAAAACAAATAAATAAATAAGTTCAATGTTTAATGGAAGTATTCTAGAGTCTCAGCCTACATGCCTGGCATTGGAGGTCCCCTGGAAGGCTGACAACATACACTGCTTTGAGAGACTAAAGAAAAAAACACAGTCTTTTCTTATAATCCGACACTGATACCTGCACTCATCCCTTACCATCAACCAACCCCTCCTTTCCCTCTTTCTATAAGTCAATGAGAAAAATAACATTTCTGAAATAAGAGATTCATTTCTCATCAAAATAGGACATTTTTTATGTAGCTACACATAAGCTTTCTTACTGAAGCACCGAATTCAAAAGCAGCTATCAGTAAAAAGAATTTGCTCTTATCATAAATAAAAGATTGTATATGCGAGCTTATTTGCAGTAAAATCTTATGATAAAAATATAATTTATATCCTAGTTTCTCCTGTGTATTTTATGTAATATCCTAGTAAAATATTTCCATTTTACAGCATGTACCTATTAAAACCATTCCTTATAAAACTGTCGGCATAAAATAAAGTACAAAAACTGGAGAGAGAAAGCAGAGGGAAAGAAAATATGTCAAAAAGAGGTGATGAAAGGCAACAGGAAGCTCTTCGTGGAAGCCCTCCCAGTGAGATATAAATAGCAATGATCGGAGGCAAAGGAAGGCGCCAATAATTAACAGAGATATTTTAAGGTGAGAAATACTTAAATCCTTCTTCGAATGTCATTCTTTTCTCTGTGCTAACATGGAATCCTATCACGACAATGTGTGGAGACAGGATCTTATTGCTGAGCGGGAAGGAAACTAGAAAAAGTTGATTCAAAACAAAGGTCCTGCCTGATTTTCTCATCCACAACCGAGAGGAAAGTTTCCTGACACCACCACAACAAAAAACAAACAAACAAACAAAACCCCTGGGATATGGCAATGAGAAGGTATGGAACCAGTGGTTATTCCCATGACACTATGCTCCAAGAGTGGAGAAACCCTAAGTCCCTTAGGCCATGGAAATTTCTTTACTTCTCCAATACTTACTGTGCCTATAAAAAAAAAGTGGGGTAACATCAAACCCTACCACTCCAGTATTCTTTTATGTTTTTTTTTTCTGTTTTTGATATTATTTTCCTTCTTTCTTTTTTCCACTTTTTTTTCACTCTTGTGGATATTATTCGGTGATTTTTTAATTTCATTTTCTTTTAGTAGTTGATACCAATTTTTTTCTCCTTTCCTTAACCTTTTTATCTCAAACAGAATAGCATAACTTGAATCATTCAGCCTCATAAATTGAGGGGAGAAAAGGATGTTACCAGGACCAGTCATATGAACATGTAGTGTAAATAAAAAATGACCAGACTGGAACACCTAACAGAATAGATATCCAACCTACAACAAGCTGTAAAGTGGAGACCAGTTACACTAGTATTCTGGGGGGGTAGGTTAAGGAGGGAGATATGGGAGACATGCTGGGAAGAGGAGTGGAGGGAGGACAACACTGGTGGGAATGCCCTTCATTCATTGTCACTATGTACCGTAAATAATTCTGTGTAATGAACTTAAGTCACAATAAAAATTAAAAAAAAAAGGTCCTGGAAGATGCACTTTCCAAACCAGACCTTACTGGTTCAGTGATTGAAACAGGCTTTTGAATAAAAAGCAAATCTTACCCTATTTTGGATTTACTGACTATTAACAGTGTACAGTAGCTGTAAAACCAGCTAATCTGTCGTCCTTCGTTAAGTTGCATTCATGTTAGAATGGTCAGAAGTTTACATACAGAATGAAAAGAGTTCCAGGTACTCTTCTAAAGTTTGGCAACTATTTTAATTTTGCCACATTCTTCTTTCACGGATACATCTGTGAGCATGTATATAACTGAATATGCAATAATAGTATATATTTGAAAAGTTATATATATATATGTATTGGATCATTGAAATAATTCAGGTGTATGATTTCCTTTGGTTTCTTATTTTATGTGAGAATCAGACTAGATGGAATAAACAAAAGAATATATATTTGGTACAGGAGCAATATTGCTGCTGATAATATTTTGCTTGCTCACATCTGACTCAGGAACCAACCCAAGTTCAATCCCTGGCATCGCATATGGTCTCCCATGCCCATCAGGAGTGAGTCCTGAATGCAGAGCTAGGAGAAACCCCTGAGCATTACCAGGTGTGCCCCTCCCCAAATAATGTATAATTAACCAGAGGCCTGACTAATAGGATGTGAAAAGTTACATACAAAGGAGATGAGCATTTGAAACAGAGATAAATTTCTGTTATAATTTTTATGTAAGTAAACCTGTATTTTTTAAGAATCAATTATATATTCAGTCAAATATATAGACAACTCTTTCTCTCTAAATATATGAGTTAATTCCTGAACACAAATCTTTAATTTGGAAGGACACACATACACACACACACACATACACACACACACACACACACACACACACACACACACACACACACACCTATGTTCACCATAGCAATTTGGATGCTTCAAGTAGCCCCCAAAAGCCAGCAACTTTCACAATGGTGAGGTAAAGGATGAGAGGGTTCAGATATTTTCTGCAGTCTGAGTGTCAGGAGCTGGGAACTCACCATATGGAGGGATCCCTTCCCTGTCTTGGTGGAGATCTGTTACTTGAGCTGCAGCTTTCTAAGATATAAGCCAGGAATAAAAGCATCTACTTGGTACAACTGTGTGGCCTGTGTGGACTCGAGCCTGCAGTTCTGTGCCTGATTGGGGAACTCAGGAACATTCACTGTTATTTTCTATTCTACTCCAACTTCCCATCAGTTGATGACTCAGTAGCAAATTTCAGTATTCCTGAATATTTATAAAACATCCATTCAAGGGGTCAAAGAGAGTTTAAGAAGGGGGAAAATGAGGCTCATGTCTTGTAGGAGGCTATCTCTGATTCAAACCGGGCTACTAGAAGTTCTGAGCCTCTGAGTATCTCCAGTTGTGTCCTGGAGTCCCCTGAGCATAGCCTGGTTGTTTGAGAATTTCTGAAAGAGATCCTGGAGTCTCTTGAAATGTGCTTGGGAATTTTCCCCAGAATAGCCTTTTTTTTTTATTAGGAGAAGCAATAAACTCACAGAGGATAGAGAAACCTGCATGCTTCATGCACCTAGCACAGAGCTGCACACACCGAGTGCTCAGTGAGATTGTCAGTCCGAGTGGATCTTTGTGAGAGGCGGTTCCTGACAGTTGTAACAAGCCAGCCATGAAATGGAGGCTCCTCTATGCCCAGATCTATCCAATATTCACAACTGCACACATTGTTTTTCAACTCGAGCTATGTGAGATGCTTTTAGATCACCCTAACATATTCGGATGCATGCTCACCTTAAGTAATGTGTTGTCTGGGGAGTGAAGCCCTGTCTCTGCCAGAGAGCGGATTTTTATCAACTATTAGGACAAGAGGCATTTGTCCGATTATTCAGCCAATTTCTGAACAAATGGCTCCTCAGCCAACCATGGCAAACACCCCCTCCAACACCTCCATGACTTCCCAGTTCAGATTTCTTATTCTGATCACACCAAGAATGCAATCAAGTCCCTCCTTAGAGATAAGTTAATTATCTCTTCAGGCTAGGAAGAGGCACATGAGTTTAGTTTCTGATCATGTTACCTAATGAGAGGACAGCCCAAAGGTGTGGGAGGGCTTGTCCTCAGGCACCTCGGGGTCTTTTATGCAACTGAGAGACAGGACCCAAGAGTTACATAGTATTTATGCCACAGTTCCTATTGTACCTGCTTTGGGCAATGCTCTGCTGGAAAGAGTTTGCCAACCATTCTCCCTCCATTTTTCTCAGTGGCTAAAGTTTGGGTCTTGAAGTACAGGCCCCTCCAGCACCTGGAAACTAACTTACTTCCTGGAACAGAATATCCTTCCAGAAAACTGGTCTGGCCTTTCTGAGCCTCTGCAGATAGATAAGAGAAAAAATAAGCTTTTCTGCCCTCCATCACCAGGCTGCCGGGGACAGCGGGACCCAAAGACTCAAACTTAAGTCACCTGCTCTTCTCCACGTTTCAAATTTCAACTTTAATCCAGCTCAGAGTGGGATTAACTGCCTCAGAGGCTGCTAATTGCCAGATGGTGCTGATAGATGACTGAGGATGAGTGTAAGTGTCACGAGCTTTACAAGGGAAGAGTTCTTCATGTGACAGGCTGTGCCTTCATTACTGCATTAGAATGACTAGGATTCAGGCCCAGAGAGAGGCCATATATCTTGGTCTGTGATACACAGCAGATGAGAAATATGTGCCTAAAATAATCCTGTGCATTTTGTTTAAATTGAGAAGAATAAAAACATAAATACATGCCCCATCACCACCACCAAGAGAGAACAGAACAAGGGGAAAGATGTAGTATTCCTGACACAGAGGATGTCAACTGCCTTCAAGGGTCAAAAAGCAGGAGATCTTTATAAACAAGAAAACTGGAAGAAGGACCCCACACTGCAGGTCATGGGTATTTCACTGCCTAATCATTTCACCATTTTGCTTATTTTCAATCCATAAAAGTTGGTATGTAAACTTCCGTCATATAACTGTTTACAGTTTAGTAATCCATTATTTTTTAAATAATACTGGCACAGCAATTGGCTTCATTTCATGGTTATACTTCACTTTTTGGTTAAAAAATTTGGCATAAAATCTTCATTTATTGGGTAGTAAAGCATGGGGTATCACCTCTTGAAAATAGCTGCGATGTGAGCATACCAAAATCCAAATCTGACCAAGTTTATGTCCCTGTTCTCCAGTTATCTTTTTTTTCCTTTTTAGTGAGCTATGGTGTCCAGAAGGACATGTAAGTCACTTCCTATGACTCTTGGTCAACAAATACAATGATTCAATATGAGGGCCTAATGATGCAGTTCAGTCAGGTCTTGTGATTCTGAGGACAACAAGAACCATCCCAGAGGTGCTCAGAAGGCCATATTGTTCAAGGAATGCAAACATAGTTGGAAGCATGCCTTGCACTATTTCCCTGGTCCTGGAAACCTTGCTTCTAGAAGAACTGAGTGTTGACTTACACCTAGGGAATCTGTAGACCCAAATCAGTACATTAGCAGAGCACACTCAGGTGGAGAACTTATTGAGCTCATCTAAAGTGACCTTGGTGATACCAGTGTAAGAGGACAACCAGTAGGGCATTTGCTTCAATGAAACCAACTGGATTAATCCCTCACACCCCACAAGGTCCCCAGAGTCCCACAAGAAGTAATCCCTGAGTGCAGGGCTAGCAACGATGCTGAGCATCGTTGAGTGTGGCTCCTAAATAAAAGTAAATAAATAAAGCATTCCTAGGCATCTGATACATGTGTATATTGTTCTTGTCTCTTATAAGTGCAGAACCCGGCAAAGTTACTGCTGTGAGTGGAATGGAGACAATGTATTACTTCTGTGAGGTGCTTAGAGCAAGGTATCCTAAGTCCCCACTCAGAGCACTACCACATTCTCAGGAAATTTACAAAGAGTTTCAGTAAATTTCTTTCAAAAAAGTTTTCAGTAAATTTCTCAATATATATGTCAACCTAAGTAAATGTGGGGATAATACATATATAAACATGTAAGTACACACATGTATACATATGCACATATAAGCACAGAGATGTACATATATAACCCATTATACACATGAAGGGAATTAACTCATCTATTTAGAGAGAAAGAGTTGTCTATATATTTGACTCAACATATAACTGGTTCTTAAATAATACAGGTTTACTTACATAAGAATTATAACACCTATAGATGCAATACATAACTGAAAATGAATTTTCTTTCTTACATTTTTGTTAACACTTTATTTTATCTAGCTTTACTTTATTGTAAAAATATCAGACCTAATTCATACAGCACAAAAATATGAATTAATCAACTGCTTATGTTTTTGGTAAGACTTCTGAAAACAGCAGGCTATTACTAAGAAAGATTGAAGGGCATCGGAAATTACACATAGACTTTTCAACTACTTAGAGAAGTTCATCATTTATAACGCCTGTGCTAAAAGGCATATACTTAAAAGCCCAGAAAAATAGAAGAAGGCCCCAAGATAGTTATTTCTGGCCAGTTATATGCATGAATCATACATGAAGATCAAAACTCTCTTGAAAAAGCATTAAGCTGCTTATTGAGTGACTACATTTGTGTGGGAAGGAAATCTTTGGTAAAGAAACCAAATGTGGTCTGTCTCTTGGGTCAGATGTGCAGTGACTAACCTCCATGAAAGCCTGATGTGTGGTCATTTGTGACCACTGACTCTATCCGTATACATATAGTGGAGCAAGGATGGGAAAAAGATGAAAGAAAGCCTTCTTTCCCCCAAACACCACAAGGAAACTGAAGTCCACAACTCCAAGCTGAAGCAAAAGTCTCTTCCTCAGATTGTCATTCTGTCTCCCCATCCCTTCCATTCTTCCCTCCTTTACTGTGGGAAACACTACAAAATTTACTCTATAGACTCTACAGAGTTGTTATAAATGGGGGTCAAAAACAGGATGCAAATGCCATAGATAGTCCTTCCGGAAGAATAGACACATTTAAAAAATCCATTTAACAATAAGTTCAGTCAAAGGGAAGAGTTTGTCAACAGAGTGAGGCTCAAGGGTGGGGTGCAAGGGGAACAAAAGTTGAGGGTAGGAGGTGACAGTTGGCAGAGCTTGTCAAATGAGCTAGTAGTGAGCTCATTGATACAGTCATCGCTTCTGAGAGGAAAGCAGGCCTCTGAGAATTGTCTGGAGTCAAAGAGCAGAAAGTGAAGAAGGAATGACCAGATATTCTTGTGGAATATTTTATTCTTGTGGAAATTTTCTCTGTGTGTCTCTCTGTCTCTCTATCTCTATCTCTCTCTGTCTCTCTGTGTGTCTCTTTCACTCTCTCTCTCTCTCTCTCTCTCTCTCTCTCTCTCTCTCTCACACACACACACACACACACACACACCTAGAAAATTCTACCACATAATAACACATCAAAACTAAAATCACACTGTCCGGATGGTGACCAACTGGAATAGGTGATTCCTAATTTCTAGATAAACACTTGGGTGGTCGTCATTACCCTTAGGATAAGTGCCCATCTCTAGTACTTACTTTGAGACAAACACTGCACCTTGCTTTTGCTTTCACCTTTTGTTGTCAAGTAGACATTCTCTCTGTCATTTTTTTTCCATGATCAGAAAGAGGGACTAATGGAGATCTTTCCATGAAAGCCAAGTGGCATCAAGCCAACTTTTGAGAATGGGGGATACGTGCACTTGGCATGGAAAATAAGCTAAATCCATTTTTTAATTTAGGGCAGCCATGAATAGAACTGAGAAGTGTTTCTCTTGCACAGAAATTACCAGAAGGGAAATCAGAAAGCTGATTATATGGACATGTTTGTAATCATAGTGCTTAAATAAAGATATTGGTTTATTTTGTTTTTGTTTTTTGGGCCACACCCGGTGACACTCAGGGGTTACTCCTGGCTATGGGCTCAGAAATCATTCCTAGCTTGGGAGACCTTATGGGATGCTGGCGATCAAACTGAAGTCCATCCTGGGTTAGTCACATGCAAGGCAAACGCCCTACCGCTGCACTATCATTCTAGCCCCTAAAAAAAGATATTATTTAAAAGAAAAAAATTTTAAAATAAAAAACTGACGACATAGAAGACAGAAAAAAATCATTTCTGCATCTGTCCCTGCTTCCTGTTCTTCAGTAAAAATAAACAGAATTCTGGGGCCGGTGAGGTGGCGCTAGAGGTAAGGTGTCTGCCTTGCAAGCACTAGCCAAAGAAGGACCGTGGTTTGATCCCCCGGTGTCCCATATGGTCCCCCCAAGCCAGGGGCAATTTCTGAGTGCTTAGTAACCCCTGAGCATCAAATGGGTGTAGTCCAACCCCCCCCAAAACAGAATTCTAACCAATGCTGATTTTCTAAAAGATACCCCCCAAATAAAATAAAATAACAATAACCCACAACTCCTATAACCATCATATTGTGCTACACTTGGCACCCAGACACCTATCCCCAGCCCATAGTCCTCTGCTACTCACTAAAAATCCATGGCTGCTTCAAGAACTTGATGATCTCAATCCCGTTTCCATTATCTCCACTTGTTCAACTTCATTGGACTCTGCACTTTCGCCTTCTATAGTGACCATGATTTTGTGTTGGATTTTACTATTTCCCAAAGTGTCTCACCTCCACCTGCAACTGGGACAGAGTATGACATGTAGACAGCACGTGGCCATGTCTTGACATATCAGTTGTAAAAGATTCAAGGGTCAGCTTTTATTGCTTAGTTTTTAATAACGTAGAATATGATTTTATGTCCAGAAAAGGTTTCAACCAAAGGAAGAAGATCAACAAACAGGAAAGAAGAGAGAGATCAAGGGCAAAATTTCTATTAAGGTGGTTTTGACATACTGAAGAAGAGATTGGGGTGAGGGGAAGATGGAACCTCTGGCCTTAGATTAATTGATTTTGCAATTTAAAACTCCATATAGGACAAAGAGGAATAAGAGCACCATAGAGTGTCCAAATCCTAAGAATAAAACTAATTATTTAAAAAGGGAATGAAATAAAGAAAGAAAGCATCTACATTAAATCAAAAAAGTATACAGTAATCTGAGGAAATGGTTTAAAAGAAAGTAATGAGGACAAGGAGACAAATTTATGATTTTAAGGTATAAATGTAAAAGAAACAGAAATATATATGTACATATATACACATATGGTTCTAATTAAGAAATAGAAATATATATATAACAGAAATATGTTTACATGCATTCACATATGGGCATAATTAAAAATGATTAGAAATAAAAATATTTTATTTATAAATATTTTTTTTCTGTTTTTCAAAGAAAAGGTTTCTTTTTCAATCCGAGGAGATACTTCAGGGATTAAGGTCCTAGTCTTTCACCTAACCAACCCAGGTTGAATTGAATCTCAAGAATCACATATGGTTTTCTTAAGTGATGCTCGAAGGGACCTCTGAGCTTACAACCAGAAGAAATCTTGAGCATTATCATTTGTAGCCCAACATGTCATCCAGATGGATATTTTTAATAAAATGTTTATTACTTCAATCCTGCTAGTAAATTTAAAAATAATTAAGTGAAAATTTCTAGATAACTTATGAATCACTAAAAACTGTCTCATGAATTCAATTATTTCAATGATCATAGATCAATTAGAATTAGAATATAACCAACACCCATCAGAGAAGTGGCTGATATCCAAAATATACAGCACACTGAGAGAACTTTACAAGAAAAAAACATCTAATTCCATCAAAAAATGGGAAGAAGAAATGAACAGACACTTTGATAAAAAAGAAATACAAATGGCCAAAAGGCACATGAAAAAATGCTCCTTGTCACTAATCATCAAGGAGATGCAAATCAAAACAGCGATGAGATACCACCTCACACCACAGAGATTGGCGCACATCACAAAGAATGAGAATAATCAGTGCTGGTGGGGATGTGGAGGGAAAGGAACTCTTATCCACTGCTGGTGGGAATGCTGTCTAGTCCAACCTCTATGGAGAGCGATATGGAGATTCCTCCAAAATCTGGAAATTGAGCTCCCATTTGACCCAGCTATTCCACTCCTAGGGATATACCCTAAGAACACAAGTATACAATACAAAAACCCCTTCCTCACACCTATATTTATTGCAGCTCTATTCACAATAGCCAGGCTCTGGAAACAACCAAGATGCCCTTCAACAGGTGAATGGCTAAAGAAACTGTGGTACATATACACAATGGAATATTATGCAGCCATCAGGAGAGATGAAGTCATGAAATTTTCCTATACATGGATGTACATGGAATCTACCATGCTGAGTGAAATAAGTCAGAGGGAGAGAGAGAACGTAGAATAGTCTCACTCATCTATGGGTTTTGAGAAAAATAAAAGTTATTTTTGCACCAATTCTCAGAGACAATGAGAGGAGGGCTGGAACTTCCAGCTCACTTCATGAAGCTCACCACAAAGAGTGGTGAGTGCAGTTATAGAAATAACTACATAGGGAACTACCGTAATCATGTGAATGAATGAGGGAACTGGAAAGCCTGTCTGGAGTACAGGTGGGGGTAGGGTAGGAGGGAGGGAGATTTGGGACATTGGTGGTGGGAATATTGCACTGGTGAAGGGGGTGTTCCTTACATGATGGAAACCTAATCACAACCATATATGTAATCAAGATCTTTAAATAAAGAAAAAAAAAGAAAAAAAGAATTAGAATATAAATATATAGAAAATTATAGAATATATTAGAAAATTAGAATATAAATCTATAAACATAATACATGTTTATAGACAAGAATCATATAATATTTTATTTGCACAATATGATAGATTTAAGCAAACTATATCAAGAACTCTTACTTAGAGTTCTAAAATCCCAAATATTCTGGCACATTAAGTCTTTAAAAATAAAACTTTTGAAAGCAAAATTTTAAAAGTTTATTCAAGTTTTAACTTAACAGTAAAATTTTACTTGATACCCATGATAATATATGGTATTTATTTACCTGACACATCCCCATCCACCTATATACCTTTATCCAAATCTAATGTATCCTATATCTGTATCATCTATATCATTCATATCTCTATCACATATGTATTTATGTCACACACATATATATGTTCTACTTCTGTATCTATGTGGTCATTATTGTACTGTTATTTTCATGCCAGGCTATGAACTTATAATGTATTTTCTAATCTCATTCTAGCCTCAGGTCTCACTGGGTGAGATGTTAATATACAGTTCCTATTCTTTCTTACTTTTCTGAATGTGAAACCTATCTGATCCCAAGACCATAATAGGCCTTATTTGTCTATATAAACTACTATAAAGCACAAGAAAAAGATTAAAAGTTCTCAGTATTTTTCAGATTTAAGATATTAAGATATAAGACTTGACAAAGCAAGATCAGTCAAAAAAAAAAAAAAACAACCAGGTTACATTGAAATATAGAGTAAAATTTACCCTAGGGAAAATAAAATATTTACTTTTTTCAACCAATGAAATAAAACTATGGTTATTCTTTGTCCTAAATTATATTTTATACCTCATAAATTTGAGTCTTTGAAGTCAGAATCTGCAAACTTACCTTTGAAAAGGTAATTTAAAATGACGTTATGGGTGGAACCAAGTCCAAGATGACCAATATCCTTGTGAAGAGAAAATCTGAACCCAGACAGGCTCAGGAGAGAGTCTATTATGGGGCCCAATGAGAAAGCAGCCACTGAAGTGCCAGAGAAGGATTCCAGGGTAACCAGCACTGCCAACAATGTTGGTTATAAATTGAGAAGCCTCTAGAACCATGAAAAGGCATTTCTGCTGCATAATCCACCCAAGCTATGGAGATTACTTGTGTCACTCTAGCAAACAAAACAAGTCATGTTTTCAAATCCAAGTTTCAAGACTGATATGCCTCCCACCATCATAAAAACATCTTTCTTCCCTCTGGGTTCTGTTTCATGTACATTCCAAGACTCTTGCCCTTACTTTGTGCTAATATTTTGAACTGTTAAAAAAATTTGTAAAAAGAAAATGTTGGAAAATCTGAACCAGTCATCTGAGAACCAAAAGAATCCATTGCTATTATTCCTTATACCCTCCTTGGCCTTTCTTTCTCTCTCTCTCTCTTTCTCTCTCTCTCTCTTTCTTTCTCTCTCTCTCTTTCTCTCTCTCTCTCTCTCTCTCTCTCTCTCACACACACACACACACACTATACCCACCACATGGTTCAATTGAAAAATAACCCCCAAATCAAATAAAAATAGAACCATTATAAAGCTCAACAATGGCCTAGACTTCAGAGCATCCTTGTTTTGGGGGTCCCTGTTAAAGCTTTGGGACCCCTTAGGTTAAATGTACTGAAATTCTCAGAATCCAGTAAAGAGAGAGGTTCTGACTCACCTGGCAGAATTCAGGGTTACTCCTGGCTCTGCACTCAGAAATCGCTCCTGGCAGGCCTCAGGATTCAAACCACCGTCCAATCCTGGGTTGACTGCGTGCAAGGCAAATGCCTTACGGCTGTGCTATCTCTCCCCTAAATGGTTCTGACTTTCTGAGCCCCATGTCTATAGACTCTGCTTTCACATAAATCTGCCAGACTTGTCAACATGGTCCAGACACAGCCACACTCTGAACAAAGATCCTGCCCTTTGTACTTACCTTCTCAAATTCCAGAAAAATAGCTGTAATCCCCTCCCTTGCTCCATACTCTTAGTGTTAGTCTTTTTTATTCCAGGGGGAGTCTGTCCTTGTGGAATGAAAGATGACCTGGAGAAATGAAGCAAAAACAAATTGGATGCTGTCATGTAGAGAAAGTAGTGTGCCCTAACTCAGTTAAGGTTATCACAGGAATGCAAAGTTAATTTGAGAATAACATATCCATATTATTAAGGAAAAGGAGGACAAAACTAGCAGGCTTTCTTAAACAATGAAAAGCTGTCTTTCATCAGAATTTCTAGAATACAAAAATGACTCAAAGCAAAAATATGTTAGAAACCAGGAGTAGAAAATGGTTCCAGGTTAGCATATTAAAAACAAGTTAGCAAATAAGTGAAACCTCTCCCCAGCCAAATGTCAGTAATTGCCAGTTATAAAGAAGTGGTGTTTCTACTATCAGAAAATAATGAGATGAGGTTACTGTACTTATGGTCATTATTTATAGTTTTCTTCGAGTTTCAGACCTGTGTTGTCAAAATTATATCTACTAGTTCCAGGAGAGCTTCGGAGTCTTTGAAATGTGCTTCATTTGAATTGAGAGTTAGTTACAGACAAGGATTTGCTAGCTTAGGATTTTAAAAATTATATAAGGGGCTAGAATAGATTGGTGTTGGAACACTGTGTGCTTGAAAATCAATCATAAATATCTTTATAAATTTATAATTCATGGTGACTCAATTTAAAACAAACACAAAGAATATAAGGGACTGGGAGTGAGTGTGTAATGAGGATAGAGTTTGTCTTCACTGATGCTGACCAGTGTTCCACCCCTGGCACCACATATGGTCTTCTGAGCCCCAGGAATGATTCCCTGAATGCCAACATATATAGATCAAAGGCAAAAGCAAAAATTTTAATATAAGATATCCAACTAACAATATATTGATTTATGTCAAACTAATATTTGGACATATTGAGTTAGAAAAAATATTTTGTTAAGTTAATTTCATTTCTTCACTCTTTATTCTCTAATAGCTACCAGAACATTTTTAATTGCACCTGTCACAGGAATTATATTTCTTTTTAGTAGTGCGCTTCTAGAAGAGTAGAATAAAAGAAAAGTTTTAACCTCAAGACATTGGAGTAATTATTACTTTGTGAGGATTAGATAATTCTTTAGATGAGAATCTATTAGACATTTTTTAGATACTTATTTAGAAATTAATGAGTACTTTCTCTGACAGCACTAGTTAACTAAAAATTAGAATGGAAATACAAATTTCGATGTCATTGAGACACTGTTTAGTAAGGTGGTCATACATCTGACTAAATAAGACTTTTGTAAATGTACGGGGTAATCTTAATATTGTGTTGAAGGGAATCTATAATGTGGTTTCTATAATTCTTAGATTTAACTGACTACATTTGAGGGTGTTATGACAGAAACCATCTTCTGCCTCCTGTGCTCACAATCAACCTAAGTGACTCAAGGGCCTCCAGCATCTTTACCATTTGCCTGATTTGCTATCCTGGCATTTAGCTTGGGATATCTTATTTTTCAGATGAAAGAAACTCAAGGGGAAATTTAAGAACCAGGGTGTATCTGAGCATTCCTGATATCAGGACTCTTTGAGCACCATTTCTTCCACAGACCTACTGGACAAAGGTTCTGGACAAGAGGTTCAGGCAATGGTGTCTGTTAGGAGGAAAGAAATGGGGATTTGAACTCCCAGGAAAAGGTTGCATTGCCTAAAGCAGCAAATAGTAAAGATAGATAATGATGCACCAAGTTTGAGTTTGGTGCATTTTAATATGAAGTGCGTAGATATATGTATCTAATTTGTAGATAACTCCTTGCTTTTTCTTTTCCTCCTCACACTCTTTTTGAGTTGTAAAAATCCACCAATGTTTAATTAACATTAGTACCTTTAAACTACCAAAGCCCTACCCCTAAGATGAATTATCTTCGTTCTGTTAATCTTGACTAATAAAAGTGGCAGGAAAAGAAGCTCAATTTAATTTAGTAAGAAGTGGACTCAGTAAGATCCAAGAGGCTGCTCAACCCCTGGTCCTTATGTATCATCTCTCATTACTCCATCTGATTTCTTGTAATGTCCCTGATGCCTGACCTGTTCATTCCAGGGTTGGCATGAACACAAATATAGAATATTCTGTGTATTGCAGGCTGTAGGCAGCAGCATTCCCCAAGAAACCAGCTGGCCCCACAAGGTGGAGTCTACCAAATGTAAATATTTAGATTTGAATTTTGGAAAGGCATTCATCCAGCCTATAGCCAGAGTCTATAGTAGTGTTAGAAACTATAAACCTAAGTCCAGGTGTTATTTCTTTCTAGTAAATAACAATGATTCCTTTGTTTAAAAGTGTGTAAGGGCAGGTATCAGATGACACCCAGAATAGATGTGGTGAATAACAAAGAACTTTCCTCACAATAAAAACCAAACTCTTGAGAGCCATGTATCCATTGTCAAGTGCTGTCAAACAAAGAATCACAGAAAGGTTTCAAACAACACACATTATCTCACTGCTTCCAAAGACCAGAGGTCTAGCTCTTAGCAGGGGTCACAGAGACTGTAGTTGAGATTTTTCTCAGTTGTTTTCAAATCTGGAAGCCCAACTGGGGACGAGGCTGAGCCTCAGGTTAGTGATAACTCATTTCTTGTGCCCGGAGAACCAAGGGTTCCTATCTACATACTTCCTGGCTTAGATGAAGGTCATTCTTCCCTCGGCTCTAGAGTACTCATACTGTTCCTGAAGACTCATATGGGGGTTCCCAATGTGACCACTCACTTTGTTAGGATAACAAGGACTGTCTTGAGAAGAAACCTACACGCAAGATGAAGTCTCTGATAAAATACAATCCTGGATGTGACCTCCCTCACAGTAGTGACTTTCCTCTGCTTAACAAGTTAAGGTCTGCTCTCTTTCAAGGAAAGGGGATTATATAATACATGAACAGATAACAGAAATCATGAAAAGTCAGTTGCCTCAGCATCTGTCTGTCACTGAGGAGAGAATGGGAGCCATAGACAAGCAATTCTTCTTGAAGCAAGTCTAGAACAATATGAGTCCAGAACATTCATCTTGCAATCTGCCATGGAAAGCCAGATTAAAAGATACAAAAGACCAAGGATTATGGAGTCAAGATGATGAACATATACTTGTTTATTTTACATATGAATTAGTTTTATTTCTTACTAAATAAATTCACTACTCTCATTTTGTATTGGAAGTCCCAGTCATTTACTTTATTTGGTGGGGGAGATGTTTGAGTTTTTGGGAGGGAGAAGGTGATTTGAAGGCCCCAAGAGGCAGTTCTTGGGGAGACTGGTTGCTGTGTTTGGAAGACGGTAGCTTCCAAAGGATTTCAGGAATTTCTGCACTGTCAATGTTGGTCACATAGAAATCACAGGCCTTGACTACTACACTAGTTCTCTGTCCGAGCCCCATCATTTAGTGTAGAGATACTATGGGAAAGCCACAAGAAACAAATAGACCAGTATCACAATAATCCTCAAAATGTATTATATAGCATCCTCTTGAGATTTGATCAGCATAGGGCTCTGAACATGAGTGGGCACAGTAATGGATCAAAGAGGATGATTTTTTTAAACTTTTTTTACCCCCACTATCTCACCAACAAGAATAGACTCTATGAGATTATAGAAAGAAGAGAGAGTTGAAATCATTTCATGACCTGTCATGAAAAACCTACAGGGAACGTGAGATCTGGGTGCCTGCAGTCAGATTGCAGATAGTCCAATTCATTAACAGCCTCCACAAAAGGATGTCAAATAAGTTAACACATGAAGCTCTGGCCTTGGTTGCTTCTCCAGTGGCCTAACCTCATCCCAGCACCTCCCCTGTAAGAGCTGGCAGAGACTCTCCAAAGCTGTCAACACAAGGGGGGTTATGAGTTCCATCTCAGTCTTTTCTCCACCAGAAGCACGCCCATGACACTGCCATCTGCTCAGCAATCCGGCATCCCAGGCACCAGGGACATTGGCAGCATGTGGAACTGGGTACAAGACCATTCCTCCTGACACCTCAGAACTCATCTCCCCTCTAACACAATAAGGACAGACATGCCCTATTTATCAGGCACACAGCTAGCGGGGCTGCAAATATTTGCTCTCAGTAATCCTGAGACTTCAAGTATATTTGGTAGAGCTGAACTCAGTCTGGCCCCAGCAACTGCTGAGCCAAATTCCATGAGATATTTCTGATTCCATAGAAGGAAAGGACCCATGTCTCATGCCAAACCTGCAGAGACTATGTCTGTGTTTGTCTGTCCAAAGAAATGAGCATATAAGAAAATACAGCAGCTCTTCCCAAAGGGCAGACAGATTCTCTGCCCTAAGCCTTCTTTCCCTATGTCCCAGGCAAAGGGGACAGATGCTACAGGGGATAGAAGCTAGAAGAAAAAGCGTTCCTGCCAACCAGAACAGCAGAGAGGGTTAGAGGGATAAAAATTTCATCTGAGGGTTTTGAAGATGTGCCCTTTCTTTGTCTCTTAGTTTGGTTTGTCTATTTATTTTTTGCTGTTTTCCTGAATGCAGGGAGGTTTGAGGGAAGGAGGATGCCATTTGGCAAGAGAGAGAGAGAGAGAGAGAGAGAGAGAGAGAGAGAGAGAGAGAGAGCAATTTTTGCAAAGCTAGTTCCGGGTCTAAAAATGCTGGCTTCTCCTTGACTACTCTACCCACCTTTCCATAGCACACGCCAATCTCCTTTAAGCTGTTGCCTCATCTGCTTTGAAGGGGACATTTAAGTGGTACTTCATCTCAAAGGTGGTCTCCAGGGGCACATGTTGGGACTCATCCTGGCTCAGCAGCCTCTTCCTCCTCCTCTCAATCTGCAGAAGCACAGTCCTGGTCCCCCTAGATCCCTCACCGCTATTTTAACCTATTGTGTGCCAAGAAGCTAACAGCCAGGGTGAGAAAGAATTGACCAAATTCTCAATGCCAGACAAGGGCTTGTGGAGAGTTCCTGCCCACACCTGCCAGGCAATAGAGACCCAGGAGCCTGAAGAGAGGCATGGGGCTGTGAAATGAGCTGTGATCTTTGTTGTGAAATCTCTTTTGGTTTTGGGGAGGAGGTGTTGGGCCACACCCAGTAATGCTCCTGGCTTGGGGGACCATATGGGACACCAGGGATTGAACCCAGGTCCATGCTAGGTTAGCATGGGCAAGGCAAATGCCCAACCACAGCGCCACCACTCGGGTCTCTGCTGTGAGATCTTAATACAGCCCCCAATCCTGCTAAACCTGACTCCCAACTGAAACCCTGTTCCAAGAATTTGTCACTCCAGCTGTTCCCAGCTGCTGGGCAGCCCAGGAGTCCCTCATCCCAGGAGTCCTTCCTGGCTCCTGCCAGCAATTTAGTGAGGGTGAGCAGTCAGAGTTTCTGGAAAGTTCAGTAGCTCCCGTGAAAACAGGCAGGTCTGCATCTCTGCATTGGGGACACCCAGCTCTCTGCGCCACCAGAAACTTCATGGACATATTTGTTTACTCCATTTGCTGATATGCAGTTTGCATAATATTGAATCTGGAAAGGACATTGCATCCACTGACAGGAGTTTTCCCAGCTGGAAATTAAAAAAAAAAGGCAGGGAAAGAAAAAATAACACAGACCTTTGGGTTATTGTATACATTTTTTAAGGGGTTGGGGAATAAAGACACCAAGGCCAAGCTTGATGATGGATGGTTTGTGGGATAAAGAAGGCCATGTCTGTGGTCAGGCCACACTCCCAGATCCAAAGTATTGTTGGAGGGTTTTCTTGTAAACACTCTTGGCAGCTCCAGGGACAGCTCTGTTGGTAAAAATAAAAAAAGGATGTGCTGGAATGGAATGAAACGTGGGCCTTCAGCCAAGACACATTTCTTCCTACAAAACAGAAAACATGCGCATGTCAGAATGGCAAGCCAAGGAACAGAGAGGCCCTCCCAGGAGAGAGGGGCAAGGCTGAGGTGGCTGTGCTCTGAAAGCCCACAGAAAGAAGAAAGAAAACTGCAAGTACACTCAGCCTGGACCCAGGCAGCTGGGCATTTGTCTCAGATTGGCCTCAGCTTCTCCACTCAAATGTGCAGGAGACGCCCCCAAATTTACAGAAGCTCAAACACAAAGCAAAAAGTCAGGGGCAATGGTAAGAGAGTCCACTGTGGTGAGCAGGCCAAGGCAGCTTAGAAATTTCTCCCCACTCAGATCACTCAGAAGTTCCCCATCAGGCATCCCTCACACCTCCGTGCCAGAGGTACTCCCTGCTCTGACACCAGCCCCACAAAGGCCTGGATTCTTATCAGAATGGCACTTTAAGGCAGTTCTCTTCATTTGCAGTTGTTAGAAATGCAGAGGCCTAGGCCCCATCTTAGAACTATTGACTAAGAACCATTTCTTTGTGGATTAACAATGCTTCCCCCAATGGGTTTCTAGAATCTTCTGTAAGCTACACACACATGTCATTTCAGTGGTTGACCCCAGAGGTGAGAATGCTTCCCCTCGTGCAGCATTCACTGTTTTGTCCCTGAATTTGGGTCAAAGGCTTCCTTGGTCATAGATTCCATTGAATACAAGCATCCGCTTCTATAGTGAGAAATCATCACACCTCACCCACTTACACACGTGCACGCGCACGCGCGCGC
>PVKC010015293.1:5315-21750 GCA_004027635.1 Crocidura indochinensis
TTTCTTTCTTTCTTTCTTTCTTTCTTTCTTTCTTTCTTTCTTTCTTTCTTTCTTTCTTTCTTTCTTTCTTTCTTTCTTTCTTTCTTTCTTTCTTTCTTTCTTTCTTTCTTTCTTTCTTTCTTTCTTTCTTTCTTTCCCTTCTTTTGATTTTGGGCCACACCCAGTGATGATCAGGGGTTACTTCTGGCTATGTGTTCAGAAATTTCTCCTGGTTTGGGGGCCATATAGGATGCTGGGAGATCGAACTGCTGTCTGTCCTAGGTTAGCACGTGCAAGAAAAGCTCCCTAACACCGCTCTGGCCCCTGTTTCATTTTTTAAAGTATGTCTGTTTTATTTCCCCTGAGATAACACATGCTCTATTTAGGGAGAATTTATTACAAGTTCTCAGCCAAACTCAGGCTTGTAACAGAAAGTAAGAAAGGAGAATGGGGGACCAGAGTAAGTTTTGTTTCTGAGGAGAAAAATGGAAAGATCCTTGACTATTAAGTTTTCACTGGAGTTCAGTTGAGTGTGTTCCAGTTTGGAAGATATTAAAGTCTATTCAACTGATCATCTGTGTCTACCTAGACATAAGTGAAGAGTGTCATCCATATTCTCCCAACTACCTTTTGTGTATATGGAGCATGCCTGGTCTGGATAATGGACAACACCTGGGTGAAATAAAAGTCCCTAGGTCATTATACTATCAGTCCAGTAGAGAAGAATAAATGTGAAAACCAGATTCATTTGAAACTAAAAGAAAGCATTTATATAGTTGATTAACACAAAACTCCTAATTATCCTTTTCTGTTTATAACGTCAATTTATTCTAGATTGCTAAATACACTAACCAAATAATCCCTTCCCAGGAACTATGTTGGAAGGCTGCTTCCCTAAAAAAAACCCTTGTGTTTATGCAGATAAATTTTAAAGCTTTACATTCCAATCTTCCTCTCTATTGCTAGTGGATCTCAGGGCTCCAAAATGTAGATCTAGTGAAACACAGGTATGAAAGCAAATGTTGATGCAGGAAATAATCCATACAGTGAAAAGGTACAAAATGGGTTCAGGAAAACCAGCACTCAAGCAAGGAATCCAACCATTGATAATAATCACCTTGAAAGCCCCAGCTCTCCTGGTATTGCTTGGGAAGGTCCTTCTCCAGAATTGTGGCAAAATATACTTTACCTTTCAATCATATTTTTGATGAGACAGAGGTCAAATTCATAATTTCATACATGCATACGTGCTTTCCAATTGAACTACATTCCTAGACCTCATTTAAGTTTAATATTGGTGGCATTTAGCAAATTTGTAATGTTATGCAACCACTATCTAGTTTCACAACATTTTCTCACACCAAAAGAAAATCCCATCTCCATTATCAGTGGCTCCCCATTCTGCTTTCCCTTTCCTTTCTAGTCTCTGGCAAACACTGAACTGCTTTCTGTCTGTAGAGGTTTTCTTATTCTAGATACTTCCTAAAAGTGGAATCATAAACTACATGAGGCATTTGTGTCAGAGTTTCTTTTACTTTGTTTGCACAATACTGTCAATCTTTATTTATGTTGTCATATGTATACAGAAAACAATATTCCATTGTACAGATAAACAACACAAAGTGATACCCCCCAAGTTTATTAATGTACCCCTGACTTGGAATTTTTTCAAATATAAGACTTTTCTCTGGATACCCTTTTCTTTTCTTAACTTCCATCCCCTCTCCTTCCCTCTTCTTTCCACCACTCCCTTTCTCCTCCTCTTCTACCCCTTTTCTCCCCATTTTCTCCCCTCCCCTCTCCTCCTCACTGCTACCTTTCATCTCTTCTTCTTGCTCTTTCTTCATCTCATTCTTTTTTCTTTCTTTCACATAGGGCTTCTGCATGCAAGGCATGCACTCTATTAGTGAACTGCATCCTTGATCCAACAATAAGCCAAATTTGTTTATTGATTTTTTTGGGGGGAGGATGATGGAGCTTCCTAGTGATGTAAGGAGCCATCAGAAATGTGGTGTTCTTTTTTATAACTGAAACCAATCTACAACCTTGTTTGGAATCATTATGCTTAAATAAAGTATTATAAAAAAAAAAGGATGTGTTCAGTAGTGCTTAGTAGGCCACACGGTACCAGGCATCAAAGCCTTTGTGCACTACTAGACATATACTCCACCCTATAAGTTCACTCTCCAATCCCTGTTCTATGACTATTTTTACTCATTCATTATCCATAATTAAATGCAAAACACATTCTCTTATTCTGCAGAAAACAAAAATGATGTGTGTGTGTGTGTGTGTGTGTGTGTGTGTGTGTGTTTTGCATGGGTGGAGGGCTGGAGGTTATATTAACCATGCTCAAGACTTACTTTTGGTTCTTCACTTAGAAATCACTTCTGGTGGGGTGTAGGGAATAGGGTACCAAGGATCAAACTCTGGTCAGTTGTGTGCAAGATATATGCCATACCCACTATGATATTGCTCTGGTCACAAAGCAATTCTTTAAAAAGCAGACAAAAGGGAAAAACTTGCATTATACCATCATTCTGGGGGGCAAAGGAAGAGACATGGGATGTATGCTGGGAACAGAGGTGGATGGAGGACAAGACTGGTGGTGGGAATGCCCCTGATTTATTGTCACTATATACCTTAAATATTACTGTGAAAGATTTGTTATTCACTTTGGTCACAATAAAAATTGGTTTTAAAAAAAGCAGACAAGAATTTCCTGTTGTCTTGGGTCCTTCTTTCTTCTTTCAAATTACATATTAAATTAATTTTAAATTAAATTTTCTTTAGATTTAAATTAAATTCTTTCACTTTCTTTCCTTCTTTCTTTGTTTCTTTCTGTTTCTTCCTTCCTTCCTTCTTTCTTTGTATTTCTTTCTTTCTCTCCTTCATTCTTTTCTTTCTCTCGCTTTCTCTTTCCTCTTTCTTTTGCTTTCTCTTTCTTTTCTTTCTCTCTTTCTTTTCTTTCTCTCTCCCTTCATTTTCCTTCCTTTTTTCCTTCCTTCTTTCCTTCTTTCATTTTCTTCCTTTTTTGAAGCTTGCCTTCTAATGGGCAGCAGTGAATAAAATACATAATGTGTAAATGTATAATCTAAGAAGCTATAAATAATGTGGGAAGAGAGATAGGAAGCCTGAAATCTAGGCTTCCTAGGTAAATTCAGTTTTATCCTTTTTTTCACTTTATTCTTTTGATAGTCCTTACCTGGGGTCACATGCTTTGGTGTGGTGCTCACCTCCTTAATTGTAATGCAGGACATGCGTTGCTGAGATTCTCAACATGTGCTAATGTGTGGTCACACCCTTCACATGTGGTGTTTACAGGTAGCTGATTGCAATGAAGCTAGAAAGAGCTTGAAGTTGTTGGAGATCACAGATAGCAGAGTTTTCAGGATTGCACTCCTCACAATTAATAGGGGATCAAACTCATGGCCTCCTGCTTGTAAGACAGTCTTTTTAGCTACTTTCCTGCCCCCTGAATATTGCAGTTTTAAATAAAAATATCAAAGGAGACTTCAGGAGAAGGTGACCTTTGAGAAATAATTAAAGGTGTAATACTTAAAGGTGTAAGGGAGTAGGAAGGAGTTGGCTGGTTTCCCCACCCCCCCCATAATGGGATAAACCAAGCTGTAAATGGCCAAATAAAAATACATGTGGATCTGGATGTCTAGGAGTTTTCCTTCCAAATAATCTAAACTCACTTTGTTTTGTAGTGATTTAAGGAATGTTTGGGAGTCAGATTTTTGCCACTAAAAAATGGGGTCTGCGCAATAGTTCAGTGATTAGGCATTTACCTTGCATGTGGCCAGCCTGAGTTTAATAGCTAGTACCCTATATGGACTCCTGCCAGAGTACTGCCAGTAATGATCCCTAAGTTCAAAGCAAGGAGTAAGCCCTGAACACTCCTAGGTGTGTGTTCAAAGCAAAAACAAACAAAAATCCTCCCAAATAAAAAAAAAATTGTCACTAAAAATCTAGATGTTTTTTCTAAAATGTCAACTACTTTTCAGTTGCAAAACGATGATAATAAACCTGTATGTCTTATAGAATATTCATATAAAATCCCACCTAATGAACTAATGTGTTTAAAATATCTAAGGCACTTCCCAGAATGTCAATTTTGCTCAATTAATGAAGAACAATTTTATTTGTTTACAGAACACTTACCCATTGCCATTTTCTCTTGAAGTAAAATGTTTTTGCATGTGGCTTAACCATAGGGAAAAAGGAAGTACTCTGTTGCATGTTTTATTTCAGTCTAAAAACAGGAAGTGGGAAGGTTAGGTATTAGCAGGGTGTAGAGAAGAGTCCCAGGACCTTCCAGAACAGCAGAGGCAAATGAAATGATATCTCACCTCTCCATTTTAGGAATCATTCTGGGTTTTTCCTGGGACTTGAGTTCTTCATGTCTTATTTTCATCAAAGGCAGAATCTTTTTTAGTTTCTCAATACTTCTAGGTCTCTTATTTAGAGAATTCTTCCTTGGGTTTCTAAGCTAGCTTTTCACCTCTCCCTTCCAAACTCCATCATTCACCTTTTTTTATTTCTTATTGTCCTCAACACATTAAAAACAACAACGACAACAACAACACTTTAGTGAAGCAAAATAGCACTTGGCATTAGCAGGCACTCAAGAATATATGTTTTAAAAAGGCATGGCAATTAAAAACACCCAAAACCATTACTTTTGTACTTTCTGTCCTTTTTGATCTTGAACATGACTCAATATGTTTTGTTCAATTAAAAAATGTGTGTGGAATATATCACTTTTGAGTAGAATATTTAATAGCCAGTATGTGTCTTGTTGTCTTTGCTCTCTTGCAAACATTACAATGTTTTTAGTGGTAATAGTAGTACTACTAGTAGTGGTAGTAGTAATAGTACGAGTAGTACTAATAGTAGCTAGATGGTCATCCTGGTTCCTAGAGTGATTAACATAAAGATGCATCTCTGATTTCTGAGAAAGAGCATGTAAAATGAGCAAAAAACAAACCTTAATCTTCGTTCTGTCTTTGCAGTCCTAAATTTAGGTTTCTTTTTCTTTCACCCCATAGTAGAGAGTTAGATATTATTTACCTTCAAGTTGTGAAATACTTAACAAATAAAAATTATGAATGAAATAATAATAAATGCAATGATTAATAAACTAAGAATGAAGATCAAATAGGTAAAATCAATTAAGAATAAGACTATTTGTGGGGGGGGGGTGTTGGCCACACCTGGTGATACTCAGGAGTTATTTCTGGCTCTGCACTAAAAAATTACTTCTGACTTGGAGGACCATATGGGACTCTGGGGATCAAACTGAGGTTGGTCCTAGATCAGCCTCCTGAAAGGCAAATGCCCTATCACTGTGCTATCACTCCAGCCCCAAGAGTAAGATTTTCTTAAAAAAAAAAAAATCTCATCTTCCAGCACGCCAATTCTGTCCTCAGTTGCTGTTACCCTGCTGGTGAGGCCATCCACTGAAACAACCAAGATGCCCTTCAACAGACGAATGGCTAAAAAAACTGTGGTACATATACACAATGGAATATTATGCAGCCGTCAGGAGAGATGAAGTCATGAAATTTTCCTATACATGAATGTACATGGAATCTATCATGCTGAGTGAAATAAGTCAGAGGGAGAGAGAGAGAAACGCAGAATAGTCTCACTCATCTATAGGTTTTAAGAAAAATAAAAGTCATTTTTGCAATAATCCTCAGAGACAATGAGAAGAGGGCTGGAACTTCCAGTTCACTTCATGAAGCTCACCACAAAGAGTGGTGAGTGCAGTTATAGAAATAACTACACAGAGAACTAGCATAATCATGTGAATGAATGAGGGAAATGGAAAGCCTGTCTAGAGTACAGGTGGGGGTGGGGAGGGATGGAGGGAGATTTGGGACACTGGTGGTGGGAATGTTGCACTGGTGAAGGGGGGTGTTCTTTACATGACTGAAATCTAATCACACTCATATTTGTAATCAAGAAAACAAATATTAAAAATAAAAATACCTATGATTAGAAAAGTTAGATGTGTTATTTTTATTAAATTTATTTAAAGAAAATGCATCACATAGTTACAAAACTAATCATAATACATTTGTTTCAAGATGATCAAAAGCAAAGTTATTTAAAAAAATAGAAAAGAAAAAAACTGAAGAAATGGAAGATAAATGAAATGAAGAAAAAAGAAAAAGTTTAGTAGCAAGTATGCTTTTGAAAATTATTTTTTTTGAATCACAAATGAACTCATTAAAGCACTAGCACTAATATTAATGCTAGATAATATTTGATTCATTCATAGAAATCCATAGCACAACTACTGATTAGCTCACAATTCCTGTGTTCTTGGGGCATTGGAGAATGAGATGGAGTTTCAAATAATTTTCTTCAGGGACTAGAAGTCACTCCACAAGAGACAGATCTTTTTCTGCATATCTGAGGTCATTTGTTTCCCTCAGTTTCTACTTCACTAACCCTAACCAGGCTCTATAATTGCCTTCAATCAATGATCCCCTTTAATATTTGTAGAAGAGACACCCATCTGAATTCTCAATTTCAGATCATCTGAAATTTTAGTGAGGAAAGGGGAAGAACTCCAAAGGTTTGACATAAAAGGATTTTGGTTTATGCATTTACTTTCTAACTCTTTTTTATTTTAATTTTTATTGTGGTCAAAGTGAATCACAAATCTTTTACAGTAATATTTAAGGCATATAGTGACAATGAATGAGGGGCATTTCCACCACCAGTGTTGTCCTCCCTTTATCCCTGTTCCCCGCTTGCATCCCATATCTACCTCCTTTACCCCCCAGAATGCTAGTGTAACTGGTCCCCACTTGTACAGCTTGTTGTAGATTGATATTAAATAACTTATTTAATGTCTATGAGCTAAAGAATTCCAGTTCTTAATTATATTGAGATCACAGTGAAGTCCAATGAAAATTCTTGGGACACAATATGTCTTGTAATTTAGAGACTTTCAAATTATATAGAGCAGTCCATTAAATATAATTCATACGAAGCAAATAAGCACCTCTTACTCCTTAGGAACTGAATAGCTCTCTCAAGCTAAAGAAGGCACAATATTTCTGCAACAAAATACCTTGTTATTTAAGTAAATAGAATAAAGACAAGACTTATTGCAGCTCAAGTCAGGCTCGGTACTTAAGTGAACTATTTCCATTTTTTTAGGATTTAAAAATTATGAAGATGGACCGGAGAGATAGCATAGAGGTAAGGCATTTGCCTTGCATGCAGATGGACAGTGGTTCGAATTCTGGTATCCCCTATGGTCCCCTGAGCCTGCCAGGAGCGATTTCTGAGTGTATAGCCACATCTGGGCACTGCCGGGTGTGACCCAAAAAACAAACAAACAAAAAAATGAGGGAAAATGTCTTATGGAACTGTATTTAATTTTTTTTGTTTGTTTTGTTTTCTTGTGTCACACCCGGCAGTGCTCAGGGGTTACTCCTGGCTCCATGCTCAGAAATTGCTCCTGGCAGGCACGGGGGACCATATGGGGCACCGGGATTCGAACCAATGACCTTTTGCATGAAAGGCAAACGCCTTACCTCCATGCTATCTCCCAGGCCCCTGTATTTAATTTTTAAGGTTGCTACCAAGAATAAATAAATAGAATAAATTAAAAGATGTTTTGGCAGGGGGTGGGGGAGGAGGGAAATAGGGGGCATTGGTGGTAAAAGTATTTAACTGATGAAGGGGAATGTTCTTTTATATAACTGAAACCCAACTACAAACTTGTTTGTAATCATGGCTCTTAATTAAAAATATTAATGAATTAAAAAATAGCAAGCAAACAAAAATCTATCATAAAATAGACATAGAACAATAGGACAGTATGGATAGCCTTTGCACACAGCTGACGTGAGTTTGATCCTCCCCCCATTTGATCCCTTGAGTCTGCAGGAATGATTCCTGAGTGCAACCAGGAGTAGCCCCTGAGCACCACTGTGTGTGACTGTTAAGCCCCCAAGTACCCCATAAAATGAGAATGTGGGGTTTCTTGGCATGCAGTCAGCCCAGGTTCTACCCCTGACATTGCATTTGATCCCTGAATTCTTCAGAGTGATCTCACCAGAGCCAAAAATAAGTGCTATGACTAAAAGTAAAAGCAAAAGAATAACAAAAGAGAATTATTATATATTCACAATATAGACTTGGTAATTCATCTAGCAATTTCCAGTAAAAACAATAATATTCAATGACTATTATATGCTAGTCTTTGTTTTAATTGCATCTACTTGCCTTATTCTTTATTATGAATTCATTTCTTCCATCAATCCTCTTTTCTAGAGAATGCATATACACCTCGGCAATCTATACCAAAAGTGTATGTATAGACATAGTCTTACATATTTTCTAAGACCTCTTATGATTTTTCACTTGGATGGACTTTAAGAATATGTCCAATAAATTAAGTTTACTACTTTTCAGAATAAGTTAACTAGAAGATCTTCTGGTGTGTCAGTGTTAAGTTCTTAGACCTGGAAATCAGCATTGAGGCATAATTAATATGTTAGGTTACCTCTAGTTTCTATGGAAATGAGTCTAGTCCCTTGGGGGAGAAGTGATGAATGCGTAATCTCCATTATAAGTAACTGACAGGTAAGAAATAATTTTCATTTCTCAAATACATTAATTATTCATACTCATTATTCCTTGAACAGTTTAAATTTCCATGTCGAAATTGGACCAAATAGAGAAATTCTTTTCTGTCCTCTCCATAACCATATTTTTCCAGGTATTATAGAGCATATGAGTAGGCCTTCTATTGGGCCATTTAATGGCAAATATTTATATAGTGAGACAAAAATTAGTATGGAGACTAAACACCTTCTTGACTATGGAAACTAAGATTTGGGGATTTCAATTTTTCTAATCCCGTTTTCTTATTTTTGTTTCTTCCTATTAGAGTGTAAACTTGGTCAAAACTTAGACCTTGCGTGTCTTATTCACATATTCCTAGCCCCCCAAATACGATAGAAGCACTTTAAACCTACTTTTTAAATATAAGAATAAAGCAAGTGTTCCCCCACTGGTCTATATATTCCTAACTTTAAATGAGAGAATGAATGAAAAATGTTTGGAACTGGGGATGTAAAGACCATTTGGGACAAATGTCCATATAAATTATAATGTGGATGAACAACTCTATTTCTTTGAGAGGTATTTCTGTCTATATATCTTATCTCTAACCAAATGATAACCTAAAAAGAGAATGGTTCAGACTTGGTCCCTTTCTAAATAAGTACCTCTTGGCCCATAACTTTTCTTGTTGTCAACATTGAACTTAAAAAAGAAATCAGTGTATCTTAACTCTGGCATGAATTTTATTTAAAGTATTCCAGAATGCTCAGTCAAGAACTATGGTTTGTCTTATCTAGTCAGTTTGTGAAACATAATACAGTGCCTACTGGCTGGATTCATCTTTGGTTCCAGTTTAGTTCTCTTAGAATGAATTTACAAATGCATTGAATAAACAAAATCACTACAAGACCATTTTTCTAATTACTAATTATTCAAAACCAAGTTTTCTATGACCAAATTATAATGCCAATGGCATTCCACAGTTTAAAAAGTCTTAAGGTTTTCAGTGGTGTCTTTGTAATTTCATGAGAGCTAAAACCATTGATCAAAGGCACAGTTTCTTGTATAGATTTTCTGTTCTTTGGATCTCAGCTGTTGGGTCATGGGGTAATTTTTGAAGTTTACTTCAAATGAGACAATGTGTAAAACATTAAAAATGACATAGCACAAAGAGAAGGTGCTTCTTGTCTAAAGTTATAAGCAACTACTTTTAACTCAAACAAATGAAAACTTGAGCTTTTAATATGCATTTGAGAAGTATTACCTTATCTAAATTGCTAAACATAAAAGAAATAGATTCACACTGTTGATATATAATAGTTTAGGTTACATAGATACAAAAATAATAATTTTTAAAAGAATTCTGATCTGAAAAGTGATTGTATCACCACAAAAGTGCCCACATACATCTATCAGTCTTTTTTAAACAAAATATTATAACTTGGGTGATATGTTTATGATAATGTTGACATTTACACTGTGCTATTGTCCTGGCCCCTTTATTTTATTTTTTTTGGAAGTCTGCATCCCTGCTCATAAGCCCATTCTGTTTTCAAAGCCAACCGTGTTGGACCATTCCTCACATTGTCATCTAACCTGCTCTTTCTTTCTTGTCTATTCCCTTTGATAAACTGGGCCAACTTGGTTATTCCAGGTGACTTTTCCCATTTATTTATTATTTAATTATTTGGGGTTTTGATTTACACCTGGCAGTGCTCAGTGGTTAGTCTTATTGGAGCTCAGAAATTACTCCTGGCAGGCTCAGTGGATCACCTGGGATTCTGAGGATGGAATCCAGGTCTGCTGCGTGCAAGGCAAATGACCTCCCTGCTGCTCTTATTGCTATGTTTCCTATTTTCCCCATTTAAATGTCAGATGACTGAGGACCAAAAGACAGGCTAGAATAATGGGATTAACCACATTTTATCCCTAGCATCAAAGGTTCTACAAGGACTGCTATGTGTAGCTTCAAAACCAAAAAGTAAAATCAGCTGACTATTAATCTCATCTGTCCCTCTCAGACAATACTCAGGTCCTTGGGATCAGAAAATGGCAAACCTTTGGAGTAGGGAGATGGAGCTTTTTTCCAGTTACTACACATTACTGCTTTTGGGAGTTGTCATTCTATCTCTATTGCTTAATGTTAGTCAGGAGTCGTTCTACTAGGGTTTACCAGAAAACCAGAAATGTATTATTATTATTATTATTTTTTTTGGTTTTTGGGTCACACCTGGCAGTGCTCAGGGGTTACTCCTGGCTCCATGCTCAGAAATTGCTCCTGGCAGGCGCGGGGGACCATATGGGGCACCGGGATTCGAACCGATGACCTTTTGCGTGAAAGGCAAACGCCTTATCTCCATGCTATCTCCGAAATGTATTATTATTATTAACTACAAATAGGAAGCTTTATAAAGAACTATCTTTTTGGTGCGGGAAGGAGCTATTTACACAAAGAAGAGTGTGTGTAATGATAAGAGATAGTCTGTGTAGTTCAAAGGAACAAGTTGATTAATTTTTACTCAGGAAAGTTTTTAAAAATGACATTTGAACTGAAAAATGCATGATGGTAAAATCATATAGGTAGATATAGGGAATTTTACTTTAGATAGAAGTATTAAAAAGTTAGTCAGAGAAATAAGAAACCAGGATATGTGTTCATAATTTGCTAGAACTTTCTATGATGATGAAAATGTCCACTGTAAGTTGAATTTGGTAACCTACAGCTTTACTGGGTCATTGAGCACATTAAACTTAACATAATGGAGGAGTTAAATCTTTAAATTCAATTTTAATCAGTTTAAGTTTAAGTAGATATCTGCTACTAAAAGCTTCCAAAGATCAATAATGACTGGATCAAGGATTTTTAAATAATAGGGTTTGGGGATGAGAATGTTGATTAAGACCACATACATACGGATATTGAAAACCATGCAATGGATAATGAGGGGGCTACTGAAATGTTTTGAGTAGCAGACTGATGTAATTACAACTACAATGTTAGAGTTAGTTTTTTTTTTGATGGTCCTTTGGTGATGGGATGGAGGGAAGGAAGCCTAAAGCTATTTGATGTTCGAAATAATACATGTGTCCTTTAAATTCTTCATACTAAGATTATAGGGTAACGTTTTTGTTCAGATTCTAAATATTTGGCACATTGTTTATCATGTATAATGTTCCTGTTTCAGCTTTCTCAGCATTATTAATACCATTGCACAAATTCATAATCTGATTTAGAAGTTTCTGGCATTATTCCTCTTTATTCAAATTTTAACTTAAAAGCAAGTGATTTGAAGGATGATGAGGTCACAGACAATGTTATTCACCGCGACTCTCCAGTTGCTTGAAAAATATTTGATAATGCTTAGTACATATTGTCTGAGTTAACGTCTTATCTGGTAAATAAAGAACTTTGTGGAGCTAATAGGATTTTCTTGAACCTTGCCCAAAGCCTATTGTCAACATAATCCTGAACAACTTAGTTTCACACTCTTCATATGCAGTCAAATATTCACCTCTTGTAGTTACTTATATTTCTCTGGTAAAGTCTTCAACTGGAAGAAGTATATCCTTCAATTTTTTTCATTTTTATCCAGCACTTAAGGCATAAAGAGGTGGACATGGTCCTTTGGATACTTTATAAATCTAAATTCATGTATGGAATTTGATGAGTTTAGGAAGCTTGGGACTCACTGTCACTTTTCACTGTGTAATCCTCATAGCAATTTATCTAACCATCTTCAGATCAGTTACCAACAAACATCAAGAACCAAATGCTTCTTCCAGCAGCTATTTCTAATTTCTTCACACTTAGTATTTAAAATCCTTATTTTTCTGATTTCCCATTTTGACTTTGCTTTAGTTTATAATTTTATTGTTCCTTTGTACAAATGTTTTTCTTCTCTTAACTGAGGGAAAAATTCCTTAAAACTAGATCTAGAAATAAATATCATCAAATGATAATTTTAAAGGTATTTTATTTAGAGTTTGCTATAGCAAAGGAGTTAGCCATCTTCACTTGGGGTTGATAGAGACTCAAAAGAAAGCCAAGAAGTTGATCAGCTTCCTAGGGGAAAAATGGAGGCCCTGACAAATTCCTCGACTAGAGTGTGTTGGCCTGGGAAGAAGGAGGCAATTTAATGAGGAGCAAGGCTTCCAGTGTCAGGACTTTATATTTGTTTTTTGCTGACTGAACCTATGTTGGGAAAAATTGAAAAGCTGAGTTTCTTTTCTCATTTTTTATTTAGTCACATTATTTAGTTAACAATTTAATTTATAATGCCATTATATTATATATACATTATATAAGATATAATATTAAGTACTAATTAATTAACATAATTAATATAATATATTGTACAAATTATATTGCAGACATACAATATTTTAGTGCATCACCCACAATCAGCACAGAGTGTCAGTACCCCTCCTCTATGTCTCAGACTCCCCAAACCTCACTCCTTGACAGACTCAGTTCTTAAGATGATTCTCAGGGTCTGTATGATTGGGTAATTTTTTTAAATAAAATTTTTAGTGAAGCACCATGAGATACAATTACAAAGTTGCTAAAGATTGAGATTCAGTCATACAATACCCAAAACCCTTCTTATCAATGCACATTTCTTGCCACAATATCTCTAGTTCCTTTCCTGTCCTCCTCCCTGTCTGCCTCTATGGCAGACTTTTCCTTCTCTCTCTCTCTCTGTCTCTCTCTCTCCTCTCTCTCTCTCCTTCTCTCTCACTTTTCCTTTAAGACACTGCTTTGCAGTATTGTTACTGTTGAGCATCATGTATACCACTTTATGGCAGACTTTTTCCTTCTCTCTCTTTCTCTCTCACTTTTCCATTAAGACACTGCTTGCAATATTTTTACTGTATGAGCATCATGTATACCACTTTATCTCCTTTCAGCATCTAGTTCTTGTCCAGAATGATCATTTACAACTATCATTGTCCTAGTGTCCCTTTCTTTACCCTAACTGAACTCCCCTACTCTTTGTAGCATGTAGCATGTAGTATGTAGCATGTAACATGTATCATGAACATTCCTCCTGCTCCTCATCTCTATTATCTCTGCGTATTATTATCATAATATCTTTTATTTTCTTATGTCCCACAAATTAGTGAGATTTTTTGTCTGTTCCTCTTCCTCTGATTAATTTTACTTAGCATAATAATAACAACCATATTCATTCATGTATAAACAATATTAATGACTTCAGTTGTCCTAACAACTGCATAGTATTCTATTGTGTAGATGAACCACAGTTTCTTTAGCCACTCCTCAGTTCTCAGGCATTTTGTGGCAAGCTTCCTACCATGGACTAGTCCTCCTGCCCATCATCTCTATAGTCTCTGAATATTAGCAGCATTCTTTTTTTTTTTTTTTTTTTTTTTGGTTTTTGGGTTACACCCGGCATTGCTCAGGAGTTACTCCTGGCCTATGCACAGAAATCACCCCTGGTGGGCACAAGGGACCATATGGGATGCCGGGATTCGAACTACCGTTCTTCTGCATGAAAGGCAAACAACTCACCTCCATGCTATCTCTCCGGCCCCATATTAGCAGCATTCTGCATTTTTGTATCCCACAAATAAGTATGATCATTTAGCCAAATTTTATTCCTCTATTTATTTGTATTCCAAATCTGATAAAGATAACTATCTGTACCTTTTCTTCTGACTGATTTCACTCAGCATGTTACCCTCTAGTTCCACCCATGTAATGAAAAGTTACAGGAAACGTTTTCTTATAGATGAGTAATATTCCATTAAGTATCTAGACCATAACTTCTTTATTTACTCATCTGTTCTTGAGCACTTGGATTGTTTCCAGATCTCGGCTCTTGTAAATATGCTGCACTGAACTTAGTTACTAAACAATTTATGCTGATGTTTCATGCTATTTCTAGAGGAGTTGTCATTTGGATTCCTTAAATGTTTGTTGCAGAAGGTGGGTTCACTTACTCAACTGATGGGTGCAGACTGTGGGTCAAATGTCTTTTCAAATTAATGTCTGCACATTGTCCAACTGCATAGTCAGTCTCTCTTAGGAGAGATTTATGCTTCTATTACACCTTCCCCTATACTTCTGGTTCTGCTTTGGCCAAGTCATTTAGTTCTTTTGCAATATGCTCCATTTTGTTGCATCATGTTCCTTTCCATTTTTATATTTATATTTATAGTATTCCTGTGATATATCAGACCCAGGAAACATGCTGATGGCAGAAATATATATAAAGTCCCTGTTCCCAAAAAACTTAAAAAAATGCCTCTTCAAAATATAGGGTTTTGTCTATAAAGTAATAGCTATGATTGAATCTGTTACACTGAGCTGCCATGTAAGGGTAAGATCAGATACAGTACATGAGAGTATGAGAAAATTGTAGAGAGATACAAAATTGAAGGAGCACTTGCTATTTCCATGGTTTAACAATAGTCTTCTGGAAAAAACAGTAACAACAAAGTACCCAGGAAATAATGCGTCTTGATCAACATTTTCTTCATGCCTGTAAGGGTAATTTTCAATACAATAACTACAACATACAAAAACTTCTGAGGGATTAGGAGTCTAATTTAGGGGGTGATACAGCTTCAAAAGCCTGTTCTAAGGATTTCTAGTTGCCCAGCTGTCCTGTGAACTGGCCAATACGATTCCTTGAATCATCGCCCAGTGTGGACCCAATTTATATTTGGAATTTCATGCCATCTTGAAGGAACATCATCCAGCGCCAGGTTCTTCTTAGAGCTAATTGGGCTTTGGCAGTGATGTCATTCCATAATTCCATAGTGGGCGTTTGTCAAGACTATGGCAGTGATAGCTCAGTTCTCATTTTCAGCATCATGTGGCCATGTGTGCAAAAAAAAAAAAAAAAAAAAAAAAAAAAAAAAAAAAAAAAAAAAAAAAAAAAAAAAAAAAAAAAAAAAGGCTGCTCCCTTCCCTTACATGCAGTCACTCTTGTTGAAGTTTCTCTTCTGGTCGATGCCTAAAGTTAGAAGATCATTGACTCTTTATATCCCAAGAGCTTGAAGCATTACTCCTCTATATGCAAGTTTGTCTTGTAATTAATATAGTGTAAATATAGTGTAAAATAAAATTAAGGAGTGCTATAATCAAATATATCAAACTTTTAAGAGGTGTGAAACAATGGTAGAATTAGAGAAAAATATCTCTGAAAATCATAATCACATGCAATAAAGTCAGCCAATCTGCTTTGAAAGGCTACCCAGATACTTATGGCTATATATGTTGTACAAGCTTGCTGATTTGTATGTGCTTCAGTATACTCATGTGAAAATGATACTAATACTTTTTTTTTGGTTATGGATTAAACGTAACTTAAATTCATGGATATTCTCCTATATTGTCAAACTTTGATGATTTTGAGATTTCCTGTTAATGTTGCCAGATATTCCCATGTTCCAAGAACATTAGGAATTAGGAAGAATTTTCTTGTTTTTCAAGGTAGATAATAAGGGTAATTTTAGTGCATGTACCGCAGTGGAACTTTTAGTTTTTAGGATGTATCCTGAACACTGTTCTCAGTTTCTCTGAAATTATTTTGAACAATTAATTTCAGCCCCCAATAAGCACACAACTGCATAATCCTCAGTCATGCCAGCACTTAGCTGTTGGAAAGCCCTACTGCACTAGATTATATATATGTTGGTGGAAATTTTCATACACACTTGTTCCTACTTCAGTATGTTGTTTGAGATCTCAGCTCTTATTCAAATGTTCTATCAAAATATATTAGTAATTATGTTCAAGTTGACTCTTTAAGAGGCGTCTTAAAGAAAAATAAATGCAACTTTCTCCATTTCACTTTATTTTATATAAGGAATACATATGAAACATTTA